>CM056199.1:1482169-1757169 GCA_029692085.1 Gymnothorax javanicus | reverse complement strand
CAGCAAAACTTCTGTCCACACAACATGTTGCGTCTATATTGAACATTTTGCACATTTTTGTGTAATACTCCTGTGTTAACATAATTGATATGCTGAATATGTTAGACCGTACGTGTAGTCCCAAAACGTACACATTACCGGTGAGAATTTGTTTGGCTTGTGTCGTTTTTACACATCCTTGTTCAGAGAGTGGATAAGGGGAGTATTGGAGTTTGGGACATAGCAGTTTCATTTTGCAAAGACTTGGCCATGTTTCCTCTGTCATAACAAAACCCCACCACCCATTTCTGGATGATGTGTTACTTTGGTTGCTCCTGGCTCTGCATTCGGATAGCCTGGGGACCATCCTGCTACGCCCTGTGCTGTAATGGCCCCCAGGGGCCCCACGGTGCCCCAGTGCGCTTACCTCATCCGCGCCGAGAGCCCACGGCTTCTGTTGAGACCTGGGAGAATAGAGTGGAGGTGGGGGTGCAGCGCTAATGCTAACGAGGCTAGCGCAATCATCATTCGACTGCAGAACAGCCCACACATCCACCCACATCCAGCGGGAGAACATTCCAGAGAGAAGAGAGCGACAGGGCCGCAATCGCAAGAGGAGAGGAATGATTTTCTCGTCCGCCCTCTTCAAAGGTTTTAGTCCTGGCAAAAAATAAAGACATAAAAAAAGAAAGAATAAAATTTTAATTTTAAAAAATCGGGGAAATATTTTATAAGATTTGCTGCAAGTTTAATAACAATGATCCCCATTTTGGTGTCACCTGACCATAGTACTCAGTCCCAATCAGTAGCGTGCCGTCAGATGTCAGGAAGGCCTTCAGTAACATCACCCTTTCCCGCATAATAGCTCTAAGACCGTTTGCGATCAAGTTTGCCTGATTAACAATCAAACAATTTTTTAACTGAACAACCACCACCAATGCATGACACGTAATGATGAAGAAATGCTAATGAAAAAGCGATAGCCTATTGGCTACATGTTGATATAATTGATGTGACTCCGCAAGGATGACAATCTGCAAGTAAATCAGAAACATTCGCGGACTTCGCAGCAATTATTTTCGGCATCACTCAGCTGTGCATTGTACCTAACGACGCTCTTTAGCTGTCACTACATTCAGACAATAGAACGGATTCTCATGGCTTATTGCTCAATGAGCCTCGCAAACTAATTTACGCAAATCTGTGGTTTCACGTGCTATATGAGCGCAGAAATTATAAAGACGAATTGATATTTTTCGTAGTAATTGATGTGCGGAAGAAAACTCCGTATAATTTCGTAGTGCAATGTATAACAAGACTTTCAAAAATAAATTGGACTCTCGTCGGTTCTACCAATCAGTCTGAGCAACTGTTGCTAATTGGGAGAGGTAAACTGCGAGAGGTGGGGGTCATTAAGTGGTGAAAGGCAAGGTTATTGCTGGCCCTGTGTTTCTGCCGACGGACCGCCACTGGTCCCAATGGAAGTTCTAGTCTCATCTGGCAAGTATGTTTTTTGATGACAACAAAGGCCTTTTTCTGGGAACCCTCCCCAACACCTTGTACTGCTGTAGATGTTATCTAATAGTTTGTAGAAGACCCCAAAACATAATAGCGCACTTGATCGCACTTCTGGAAAGAGATTGCCAGGGTGGGTTTGTCTGCCACCGGTGCCAGCTAATTGAGCATCTGGAGAGCAAGATCCTTGATCTTCAGGGCCAGTTGGCGGCACAACATAGTTCGCAATCTGTAGAGCTCCTAGAGGAACTGAGTAGTATGTTGTTTAGAGAAATGGTGTGTTTGCGAAAGCAGGGAAGCGGCGATATCCCAGAGCAGGCAGGGAGAGAAAGTTGGGTGACTGTAGGACATCAGCGCAGGAAAGGCCGTGCACGCCGTACAGCGACAGCTCCTCCAGTGGTTGAGGTGTCCAACCGATTCTGGCCCTTGCAGGAGCTTGACTTGACCCCTGACCCTGAGAGTGGGGGGATTGATGAGCATCAGTTACAGGAAGTATTCTTGAGTGGATTCAAAACTGGTTACAGGACAGAACACAAAGAGTGGTGGTCAGTGGTATCTCATCTGAGCTAGGTATGGTGGGGAGTGGCGTCCCCCAGGGATTGGTGTTGGGACCCCTGCTGTTCCTCAACTACATTAATGACCTTGATAGGAATATTGAGAGCAAATTAGTTAAATTTGCAGATGATACTAAATTGGGAGGTTTGGCAAATAGTTTAGAGTCCACTAAAGTGATTCAGGATGATTTGGATAGAATCCAGCATTGGCAAATGTGGCAAATGAAATTTAATGTAGCGAAATGTAAAGTTGTACATGTAGGTAATAAAAACATTAGACAGGATTACTTCATGGGAGGTTTAAAACTGGAATGTGCTCCACATGAAAAAGATCTGGGAGTGATTGCTGACCAAACCCTCACAGGTTCTAGCGATTGTGCCGTAGCAGTTAAAAAAGCCAATCGGATGCTGGGATACATTGCCAAAAGTATTGAGTACAAATCCAAGGAGGTCATACTTCTCTTGTACAACACATTCGTCAGACCACATCTGGAGTATTGTGTACAGTTCTGGGGACCATACTTTAAGAAAGATATAGAGTCTCCAGAACAAGTTCAGAGAAGAGCCACTAAGCTAATTCCAGGTATAAAAGATGAAAGCTATGAGAACAGGCTGAAGATCCTTAATCTCTTTAGTCTTAGGAAAAGGAGACTTAGGGGTGATCTGATTGAGGTCTTTAAATATGTTAAAGGGATTAACAAAGTGAATTATGTAGGATTCCTTCGGCCAGGTTTAGTTAGTAGAACTTGGGGTCACAAATGGAAGTTGACCAAGGGTAAATTTAGCACTGATATTAGGAAATATTTTTTCACCCAAAGAGTAATTTCGATGTGGAATAGCTTGCCCAACCATATTGTTGGGGCAGAGACCTTGGGAATTTTCAAGAGCAGGCTTGACTTAAAGCTAGATACCATTGAGTCATTGAGTATCTGAAGTGATATATTCATGATAGTAAAAAGAAACTGGCGAGCGTAGTTGGGCTGAATGGCCTGTTCTCGCCACTCATGTTATGTAACATAACCTAACGTAACATAACATGAGTTATGTTATGTTATGTTATAATAAATGCCTGTAATTCTCCGACTGTAATTCATGATACTGTTTTTTTACCACTTGAACCATCCTCCTCATTGTTTGTGCATTGAAAATATTGACTTTAAAATAATGCCTTCAGCTGAAACAGTAAATAAATAGATAGCCAGGCTATAATCAAAGACATCAATAGTTTTGATTGGTTTCACATCCCTTCATAGCGGAGAAAGCAGCGGTTACTTTTCATAATTCCCCGAACCATCTACCCTCTGATTCAATTTTCTTCCCCCATGAGATAGATTTTTGATTTAAAGTGAAACTGATGACAAGGTTGCTTTAAAAGAAGACAAACTGTGGTTTACGTCACTTTTCATCTTACCTTTGGCTCTGGGAGTGCATCTGATGTTTCAGGAGAGCACCTCTAAGAAAAGGGCCATTCGTTTTCAGTGACGTTTCCATTGGCAAGGTCACGACCATCATTCCATGAACTCTTTTGGCCAATCGGACACTTTTGTTCTGCCTGAATTGACTGGAAGCGGGACTCTCCAAAACACTGACTGAACAGCTCGGACGGTCGACAGCACAGTAAAGAGAGGCAGTTAGACGATAAAATGGTTTCATGACTATGCTTTCATTGCATTCAGCGATGGCGTCAGTATAACAGTACCATGGCCAAAACAGGAGCTCTGAGCTCGGATTTGGACGGTTTGTCTCCAAAATCTGAAAATGACAATGGAATCATTCGCTGAAAAAAGACGATGCAAAAGGTTGCAGCTGCCACTTAGCCAACTATTATGTGTCTTGTGTTAACCCTTAGTGTGCTGAAATAAATTTTAAAAATATATAAATTAAATTTTCTTGTGCTATTGAGAACCTATCCCCGACGGGAGCACTTTTAAACAAGTCCCCACATGAAAGGTTTTAGCAGCTTTGATTTTGATATCTTACATCATTTAGCAACAGTAACTCAATTTAGTGCTCTACGGGTGAACGGCGTCGACTGAGACGCAACACAGTGACTCAACTCGGCTAGACATACTGCTTTCCTGCCACTAAAAAGTGCCTCACACTTACAACGCCTAATGACAAGACAGTATCCGGCACTGTATCAAACCTCCTCTTTGAAAAATCCCGGAGTGTTTGCCTTTATCACCTGATCCCAGCAAGCTAGTCCACCTTTCGCTGTGAAAAAATATTGCCTAATGGCTGTGAAGAATTTTTCTAACCTCTGTTCATAACCCGGTGAATTTTAAACGGTAAGTTCTTTCTCAAATATGCACTCATCGTGGTTCTCTTCTGATGTCTTATGTCGGCCATGTTTCAACTGTTTTAACTTCCACTCATGTCTTCTGAAGCGCAGGGATACAGCACTTAAACATGCAGTCTCTCTCTCTGAGACCTGGGGCGTATAATGAGTGACAGTATTTAAGATAACGTGATTTATGAGAATAGCAGAATTTAGGGGCTTTGTGTGACTGTCTCTCTCAGTCTCTAATAACTGCCTCTTTCTTTCAAATCCCCTTATCATCACACTGTCTGTAATCTGTCGTGAGAGTTCTCTCTCTCCTTCCCAGCTGGGAAGTATCTATGCCATTCATTCTGTAAGAGGACGGCATTGATCGTGGCGTGGATAGACTGAATTGATTCTAGGGGCCTTCCTACCCTTTATCGGATGTTCTTTTTCATGCCACAAACGGACCCGTAAGGGCCACTGTAGAGGATGGAGGGGGTGCTGTTTCTTGTCAAAGAGGGAGGGACACAGTTTTGAATATGTTTCAGTGGAGTAAAACGTTTGCGATAGTAGTGTTTTTGCATGAATTACCCCAGTTAAATCTGATAAACTGCACATCCGCTGTGTGCCTGTCCTTGTTTGACAGCAGTTAATTTCGGTTATTCGCCTACATTTAAGGCAACCTACAGTTGCTTAGACAGGAGGGCCACGTATTCTGGCCAAATGTTGCTTCAGAGGCCTGGCTGAAAGGTGCGAGAGCTGCACTAATGGTGCTGCTGAAACTACGGGGCTTGAATCACCAAATGTCACAGTCTCATCTGGGCAAGCCGGCCATAAGGCCGTAGACTGAAAAAAAACCACCCACACATCTGCCGATCTGTCAGGGACCAGCTGAAAGGCATTCCTTCAGTCCTCTAGTCTAACACTCCTCCTCAGGTGCACTCAAACTTCTTGGACCAGCATCCTGGCATCCGCAATTTACTCCTAAACGCTCTTTGTCGAGTGGGCAGGGCTTATATAATGATGCGCCGGGTCTTTTTTTTTCTTCTTTTTAAGGGCGCTATCGGACATTACTATCTGCCATAGTGTAGCAGTAGTGTAGCTATCCAACTGAAGAGATTTATTGTGTTCTTTACGTGGCAGATACAATTTTTGTTTGCTACTTTTTTTCTGGCATTTCTGTTCATCTTGTCATTTCAATCTCGTCTGACTAATCAATGCTGTCTCTTAAACAAATCTCAAATTGAAAAAGTTGATCTCTCCATAATTTGTAATTTGTCCTCTGCATTTAACCCATCGTGTAGTTAGGAGCAGTGGGCAGCTACAATGCAGCGCCCGGGGACCAACTCCAGTTCTTAAGCCAGAGCCTTGGTCAGGGGTACTGGTAGGAATGTTCCTATAATGCTTTTTTTTTTTTTTTTAATGTATGTTCTTGATGGTGGTACTTCTTAGCCTGCCCCTAGAGCATAAACTGAGAAACCTCTCAACCTTTCAAATACAATGAAATAGCATTTCCTTTATTCAGCACTAATGAATTATCTAAACACCATTAAACTTCATCCCATTTCTTATTTGATGAATTTGGAACTCACTCTTTCAGCTCCAGCTCAGGCCTCCCAAAATTTATGGCTTTCATATAGAAAAAACATTCTTCTTTTGCCTCATTCAAGTATTATTTTTAGATGCAAAATAACAATCTTCCACTGATCATCTCTAATGGCTGACTCCACCCACAAACAGAGGTCTACAAATCACACAATAAATCATACACTCAGACCCAAGGGAAGGGTGGGCGGTATTGGGCCATTTAAGGATTCCCAAGATGCATTAAATCATCATTTGTCACATGACAATTGCAATTGGGAACCACGTACTGAGAAGAGACATGGAACCCGAGGATAAAGTTCACTGCTGCCACCTAGTGTTTGTTCCAAGGTTGACAGCCAGCCCAAGCCAGCTTGAGACATCCTCTATTTACATTGTTTTTATGACTATCATTGATGCAGCAGAAGAAATTGTGACGCGGTTATGGATAATCTTCTGATTATAGTCTATTCAGAAACAAATTTGACCAAAATTGCACAATATTATTTGATCGCCCCTGCTTTATATTTCCCTTGCTGCACGTACCGATGCGTCTCCAGCTAGACTTGTGTACGGCTGCATTTGGGATTGGTCCGGCATTTTTGTGTAAACATCCTGCAGCAGCTTAATTGTGTTCCCAAGCCACAGACCCTGGGCTATTAAATCAAATCAGTGGAAGTTTAAACGCGGCCCTGAATTTGTGCATGTCCGTTAGTTTCCATGGTGATAATTCTCAAACCTCTTATGACCTGATAATGACCTCATAACTGTGACTTCATGATTAAACGTCAATCTGCAATAAGACCATGCTATCACTCTACATTCGTCTTACCGATGAATGCTATTTTATCTAAATTCCAGCCATACTGAGTCATGTGTTATCTTTCTGTGTCATCATGCTCTTTTACTTCTAATATTTATGATCTAATTGCTTTTCTTCAAGTTGTAAGGTCAGATAGGTACAAAGCTTGAGAGAGGGATGGGAAGAGGTGTGTGTGTGTGTGTCTGTGGCGCTGAAAGAGAGAGGGAGTGAAGGAGGAGAGAAATGCAGTCGAGAGGAAGCCACAGGTCACGCCATGTCATTTATTTCTGATGCTCAGCTGACGGTTTCGTGACGGGTCGCGGGTCAGGGGTTGTGCCTGTGTGCAGGACCGACCGATCGACTGCTCGACGGCGTAAACAATATCAGTGTTTGCGCTCCCACGGACTGCGAGACTGCAGCTTCCTGACGAACGGCCTCATCCCCACGGCAACCTAAAAACATCGAGCCGCAGCTGCCGCTTCTTTTGTGCAGTTAAACAACGCTCACACACACACATATACAAACACACCATGACTCACACGAGGGGTGTAGGGGGTTTATTTGTGTCTGTGGAGGGACGGGAGCAACATTTCGCCGCTACCCTGGTGTTTCGCTTGTCTGACCTGATAGCGGAGCGCTGCAGCGTTTCTGAAGTGGATGTCAGCTCTTCGCTGATAGCAGTCCACTTACCGCCGTACGCATTCCACAGGGCTTTGTCCGAGCTCTGCCATCTCAGATCCCACTGAAATTGCAGCTATTTGCTGCCCTCAGCGCTCTAAGGTTATCCAACGCCATTGAAGGAGCCGACGTCCACAGCCGCATTCGTGATCATGATTTTGGAAAACCGACAATTTTAAAGCCGTCAGAGATGGAAAAATGAAATTTCGACTCCATTGTTTTCCAGAAAAAGATCTAAATCTTAGATGTGGCCCCCTTTTGCGGTAATACCTCCAAGCAGAATCTTTTTTTTTTTTTCTCACAACGGATATAATACAGTATATTTACACTCAACTTCACCCAGGAAGAGCTCAAAGTTGCCCTGCACTTGAGGTTAGCTTCTTCTTGGGTTTTCTGTCCAGATTCAGCCAAACTGGGTTGATTTTACATCCTTTGTTAGAAAATAAAAAAAATTAGTGTACCCGTTCATTTTGTTAAGTAGATTTTTTTAATCAACTCCAAAAATTAGGCCGCTCTCAAGTGAAAAGATTATCATCGGCCTGCTAACTGCTAACGTCTCGCCTCGTGCCATTTGAGGTAAGTTATGTCTGCATGACTTAAAACTGCTGATGTTTCACTAAAATGCGGAACAACCAATAGACTGAAGTGTTTCAAAACTTTTCGTCGGTAGAGTAAGTCTATAACTGCCTGCGGCAATTTTCACCGCCTTGGAAAGGAATACAAGCCCACAGAGAGACAAACAAAGCATGAATGGGTACCATGTAGCGGTTTGGACGCAGACCGAAAACCAAACTGGGTATTCCAGGCTTGGGATGACCCAGAGAGTGAGTCACTCAGGGCCACATGTTTACTTACACCGGCCTGGCAGCGCTGACTTTTATGAGTTCAGATTCAGCTTGGGGTGATAAGGAGTGTGGACAAGCTATTAACCCATTTAAACCGGGACAGCATGTGCGCATTTTAAGAACGTGTCGTTGCCGACACAGATATGCGCGTAATTTTGAAAGTACCGTAATTTCTGTAAGTTTTGCGCAATAGAAAAAAATTCCAACTGTTCCTGAAAGCTGAGAAGCTGTGCTTCAGCCCAAATACAGGTTACTATGGTAAACATGGCAGCATGATTCTCTGCTGGGATTTTTGCATTAGGCCTTAAAGGGTTAAATACATACAAAAGTTGAGCATGCACATCCATTCTAGTACAGGAGTAAGGCCAGCACGACATCCGCATCAAACTAAATAATATAATAAAGTCTGCACACTGTAAGACTGTAGTGCCATGACATCGTTTCAATTGACCCTTTAAGCGCTGAATAAATTTTCAAGGAATTAAAAATTTAGTTATCCTGAGCTGTTGAAAACCTCTCATGTGGCAACTTGTTTAAAAGAGCTCCCGCATCAGGTTTTGATATCTTACACCATTGGGGAGCCATAGTTGCCTGTGGCGCTCAAAGGGTTAAGATGTTGTGTTTGAAACATACATATCTTTGCAATAAAGTTTTAGGGAGCCAGTCCCACAGCATGCAGACCTTATTGTGTTATTTTGTTTAAATATCAATATTAAATATCACTTTGCGTTACCTTTCTGGTTACAAGGGGGGCAATTTGCAGTGTTTTTCGGAAGGAAATCTATGAGGAAGTTACAGGTTTGAATGAATTCCCCCTGACAAATCAGCAGGCCCTTCATCCACAGCGACTCACGGCTAACGAGACGAAGCCGGACCGACTCTGCAGCAAAGGAGGACAGATGACCTTGTGCAAGTGCTCAACAGCTGCAGCTCTCTTTTTAGGTAATGTGGGAGAAAAATACCCTCAGTCCTGCCCAGTGGACTGTGTTCCTCTCACACGTATAAATCTGTTCTCGAGGAATGGACTCATTCTCCAGAGTCTGATACATAATTTGGGTTTATTGTAAGGAGCTCAAAGTGAAATGCAATAACCCAGGCTGGTCTGCGCAAACCAAGTAGCATTCATTCTTCAACAATCACCCGACACAGACTGACCACCGATTGTCAGCTTTCCTTTTATATGGGTCCCTAAGCCCCACCCGGGGGCGTGGATAAATTTGACATTTTCTACCTTATCAGACATCATTAGTTCCTGATTAATACATTGTCTTAAAGGGCATCTAAAGTCGATTCCCATTGTTTTTGTTTATCTGCCAATCAGCGAGCCGCATCTGTGCAAACGAACCGAAATAGAAGCATTATCTACGCATGTACACGAAACATTGGTTGATGAATGAAATTGGTCATGTGACAATGCAAGATGTGAACAAAAGCAAGTGATTTGTTTGTAAACATTGGACGTTCAACGTCCCATCTGAGAATCGACTTTGGATGCCCTTTAATTGTAATATTACACCCTTAGTTACATGTTTTCCGGAATTGCCTTTTACATATATACAGTGTGAATGCATTTTAGGCCTCTTGGTTCCTCATGCATCCTACTTAAACTTAGGGTTTACCTGAGGATTCAACTATCCTCTGGGGCCTCGTCCACACGGAGATTTTCGAAAACGGTCTTTTTTTTGGGTGGTTTCTAAAAAAAACTCCCATCCACACGGCATTGTTTCTAAAAATATCAGCGTCCACACAGAGACACCTAAAACGACCCGAAACACTGTAGTAAATATTCCAGGCCTGTGTGTGGCGCTGTATGGCACTGTAGAAACGCTACAGAAAAAACCGTTTTGGTTGTCCACACGAAAACGCTGCGGTGGCGTTTTCAGATTTTCTCACTCTGGAACCCGTTTTCAAAAAATACAGTTTTTGGGCTGCGTTTTCGCCGTCTCTGTGCGGACGCAAAGCTGAAACAATAAAGTATTTATGCTTTTTCAAAAAAATCGTTCTCATGTGGACGAGCCCTGGGTTTCCATTGAGTCGGGTACCCAAGTTGGCTGGATTCTTGGTTTTGTACAGAATGAACTGGAATAAACTAGCTCATTCGATGAGGTTGACTACCAATTTGGTCATTCTGGAAGACCGGCCATGAGCAGCCTGCTAGAATTTTGCTAGCCGGTTTTTTTTTTTGACAGATTAATGAGTTTTTGCATCTTCGTAGTTCTACTTTCTCTCTCAGTAATTTTGAAGGGCCATATGACCCTGGCTCAGTTCTCTCTGCTGAACTGTAATTTTGGTAGTACTTTGATTTTACAATATTTGAGAATATTTTGCCACCCCAGTAAATTCGGGGGCCGGAAATACCAACCAGTTACCAACCAATACCGGTCCTAGTCAAACAGGTTCGGCACTCGGACCGGGCTATTAGCTGGGGAGAACTGGGGAGGAGCACTGGACTGAAATGCTGCAGAAGCTCTGGAGCCCAGAGTCCCAGGCCTGAGCAGACCTGATGAATAGAGAATGAAATCTTCCCAGTGCAGCCTGGGTGTGATAATATGAGTAACCACCTTCTTAATTAACACTTCAGTGAATCATGTTTTCCCCTTTTACCCCGGACACATTTTATTTTTCAAATATGGAGACAGAGTGTTGATTTCCCAAATAAATATTAATAAAGGTCTTTAAAAAGAAAGGTCAGCCACAAATAATCTGGCTTATTCTGTCTCAAATTTTTTGAGGTTTTACCAAAAAACAGACACTGGCCCACAAATGTAGATAACAGTATGGGCCTCAGGCTGAGAATGAATTTATATTTAAGGGATGAACTCATATTGGTAAACCGTAATAAGCGTTAACAGTAATAATAGAGATAAAATTTCCTCATATATTTCAGTCTATAGCAGTATTTTGAATAATGTCACAGGGCAGAGTGCTCTATGATAATGTCAGATAGTGAACTGCTGAGGATATATTATTCAAGAGAGAATTTGGCATATTAAGCATTTATAATGTTAAAATATGAATTATAATCCATATTAATTGAGTACTGGAGATGCCTTTTAATTTAACTAACATTCCTGTGTTTAGAAAAGCAATAAGATTAGATTTTAGTCACTTGTAAACTGAATTGCATGAGGAATCGATTGAGACAGTCCTATATTTATTAGGTTTGCAATTTCTTACATGGACTGAATATATCCTGATTGAGCATTGTGGCTGCATGCCATATGGAAGCACTATTTCTACAATATAAATGTTTGCATTCAGCTTCTTTTCTCCTCCATCCCCACCATCCATCCAGATGGCAATTTTTTATTTGTCTCGGGCGCAATATTTTGTAGCAGTAGTTAAACTGACTTAACATTCCAGTTATTTCATCACAGAAGGTTTTTTTCTTCTTGATTTTTTTCACAGTAAATTCCTAATGGCCTAGAAACCCCAAGTTTTTTTTTTTTTTTTTTTTTTTGGTTAATGGAATAATAATGTCACTTGCTCCTCAAAATTAAAAAGCTCATTACAAGGAATACGTACCATGATGCTAATTAAACATGGCTATTTAACCCTTAGAGCGCTGAAATAAATTTTCAAAACAATTGAAGCTTCCCCCGCTGAGAAGCTCTTTTAAACAAGCTGCCACATGATACGCTTTCAACAGCTTTGAGTTTGATACCTTACATCATTGAGCAATAGTCGCATTTAGCACTCAAAGGCTTTATCAAAGCATTGCTGATTTTACGGAGTAGTTTGAAATAAAAACTTAAAATGTCTCCATAATATCAAGACAGGAGCTTAGAGAGACTAGGAGAGGGAGAACATTCAATTGAGGGTTTGGAGAGAGAAAGAAATGAACTTTGAAGCATTAAACAAAGAAAAGGAAATCAATTGTCACGTTAATGCACTCTCAGTTCAGGGCAAATTATTAAGCTCAGTAAATTAAACAATATGTACTGACTCCAAGACATGATAGTGAAATTAAAACTACTAAATCACTGTACTTGCCATGAGTAACACATCTCACAGGATTTGTGTCTGCAATCTGCATGAATTATCAGACCAGTTCGTGTATCACTTACCGTGGGCTACTTATCTCGCCAAAGGTGCTGACGGAAGAGTTGTTTTACCATCGATCATATGGAATGTAGATTATAGGTTGTGTTCACGGTTGTTATGGATTTTTGCGTACTTTCCCACAATGCACAGTGCGCTGCCATTTTGCTTTCCTTTGTCCCCGTACCAGTGCAACACCAAACTACGTATCGCATCTGCAACAACAAATATACACGCAAAATTATTTCCTATCGCTTTACCCACGGCCTCTGACGGAATTTTAGCACCATTCAGTTTTGAAAACAGACTGGCCTCATTTGATTTTTGCGATGCCACACAAAAATATGGGCCCACAATACGCGGCAGAAGTAGCTCTTTCATGGAGTTAGCCCATACTCACACGGTTACTGGCTTCATCTCTCTCTGGAACTAGGGTCCCAGCTCCTGGCAGAAAAAAGATGGTCATGCTGATTGTTGAATTATGTTCCATTATACTCGTGAGGCACCTCTATGTCTGATATCTCCAAAACTCATCGACACGCACCAAAACAATCTGGATGGATAAATAGCACTACTGGTAAAAGGAATTTTTTTAAAATCTATTTTGGGGTGAAATGTCTCTTCAACAGCATTGTCCCATGTATAATTTTGGTTTGTTCAACTGGGTTGGCAGCTTTGTGTGTTTTGTCATGTCCATATAAGTTTAATCAAATCAATATCGTCATCATCTAAGAATTTGGTGATCTGAGAGACAGTGGTCATGTGTACAAATGAACAGTATGTGCAAATACAGTATCCTCTCTCAGCATGAACTGCAGAATCACATATTCCGTCAAAAATGTAAAGTCCTGTTTTTAAACGTTTGTCTGGGGTTTTTGCTTTAGTGTGTTAAGTAAATTGTTGTCTTTAGTAGTATGTTTGCACCTGGTGTGCACTGTCACCTTCATGGACTGTGATTCCCATTTTCTCATGGAAACATCAGCTATTCGCTCAAACCAGTTTGAGCCTTTCTACATGGAGCTTGCATGATTCCCTGTGTTCATATGGGCGTCTCCCAACTGTCCAAAAATACGCATGGTGGGGTTTGCTGAATTGCCCGTAGGTAGCAGTGTGTGAGTGAATGATGTGTGAATGTGCGTTTGCCCAGCAATGAACGGCGATTGTGTGGGGTCTGTTCCTGCCTCTCGCCCATTGCATGCTGGGATAGGTTCCAGCTCCCCCGTCAGCCTGACCGGGAATGAGCAGGCTCTATCGGTGGATAGATTGTGCCACAGTGCCCTTCTGATTGAGGCACAGACACGGGGAGGTTCAAATATGCTTCATTTTGTTCCATAAATGCTTAGTAACTTTGAATGAATTATTGTGACACGTGTAATGGGGAGATATGGAACACATTACATAAGCGTTGTCTCGATGAGGCAGACACTTGTCTGAAGCCATAGCGGTATAGCGGAGGCCGAAACGTTGGGCTCACGCTGCGATGAAGCGGCAGGGCTCGCCTCGGTCTTCCGCCGTCATCACATTTACCGCAGCGTAAAACAGCAGGAGCCGCGAGCCGGCCTTCCAGCGGCCGCACCCGGCAACGCTCACATTTACTGAAAACAGCGCCCCTCGGAGGGCGAGAAAATCAATAAAATGCCGCGCAATCACCGGCCCTCCTCGCCATTACCACCCCACACCGCCGTGCTATAACCAGCCCCTGTGGACCACTATCCACTCGCCTGCGAAAAACAACTCTGATACTGCAATACTGTGCGTCTGTTAGTGTGAATACGCTTGTTGTTTCCCTCAGACCCTCTCAGCCATTTCGTATCTTAGGCCTGCAGGTTTATGACTGACTGAGGTTCACTGAATCTGTCAAGGTGCTGCACGTATAGAGCTCAGATGGAAAGGTAGTTCTGCTTGAGAGAGGTTCTGAGAGAGAGCTCGGGCCCGGACGAGACCAGGATCTTTCCAAACTCTGAAAACCTCAGAAAGGTATTAAATTACACGATGTTGGACTATCCGATATGATGCTCCGAATAAAAGTAATTGACAATGGAGAGCATGAGGAGATAAGTGCATGTATTGCCTTTCTTATCTCAGTCCGGTACAGTGCGGTTTCTGCCATGATCTTAAAGAGGCCTCTTCAGTGCCACTATGACAGCAAAAGATCGTTATCTTGTTTCCCTTCATAGTCTTCAGACAGGCTACGTTTCGAAGGTTTTGGACACGGGTTTTATGAGGTCAGTCTCATCCCGACTCATCATATAGTGACACTACCTGACCAAGCGATACTCGACCCCCTAAGTCCAAACCATTAACCCAAACCCAAACCCTAAGTGTCAAATAAGGATGCTGAAAGCCTCCTTTTTCTTCGTATATCGACCCTTGGTCAGGTAGCGAGGCTACTTGACAAGTCAAGATAAGAATGTGCTGATTTTATAGCTATGGATGCAAAAATGAATAAATGATAATCTTTCAAGAAACAATGGGTTCCTGATAGAGCTACAGTGATTGGCCCCTTAATGAAGATCATTGTGTTAATAATATGAATAGGACTAATGACTGTGGTAATCATCCTTGATTGCGGAAGGATCAATGTAATGTCATCAAATACATTACAAATTTTCAGTTAAATCCAAATTTCTAACTTCCCCTTTACTTCCAAATGAATGGGGTACAACATACAGCACTGCAATGGTTTAGCTACCAGTCCCGGGGCCTTATTTATAAAAATTTGTGTGGATTTCATACCTAAATAATACATACGCACAAAAAAAAAAAAAAACATTTTGTGGACAATAACCTAATTTATAAACCTATGGGTGAAATAAACTTCATGGAATTTTCATTTATTTAATCAGGATGGATTCGGAATTTATCAACATTGTGCATAATCTTAATAATTTCCCTTTTTTAATGTCAAGTTTGTTTTTAAAAAATCAGAAATCTGCAAAGAAAGTGACGTACGTATCTTTTTTGTGCCTACGCACCGTTTATAAATGAGGCCCCGGGGCATTTCTGCATGTGGGCACTGGATTCTCCCCTGACACACTGGGAATAGGAGGTTAAATGTGGTAAATGTGTGTTCAGGCGGACAACACACAAAAAAAGCATAATTTATAATGTGCTAAATCTGTCCTTGCTGTGAAATGTGGCATCGTTGCCGTGGCAAACAACATATTAAAAAAAGAAAAAGAAATCGTTCACAGAAAGACACTTGCGAAAATTTGAAAACACGAAACAAGCTTGAACATTCTAGTATTACTCCCATGTCCCTATCACTTTTCCTATTGGCCAAAATGTGTTTTTGACCTTTTTGATGACCTTAACCTTTGACCTTGATCTACCAAAATAAAAGCCCTCTTTCTTGGACATGTAGCTTCTTGTATAAATTTCAAGAACTGTGGACGGAAGTGTGGGCACAATCAAATATACAAACAGACAGACAAACAGACAAGATTGACAATCATCATAAATAAAAAAAAACAACACAAAAATATGACCAGCTCCATGTTACGATTGACGTCTTGTCCGAATAGCGATTCAGTAAAGGCAGACCTGCACTGCACTCTTTTAGAGCGCTAAAGATGGAGTCGGCTGTATTCTCTGGCGAAACAGAGCGAGGGTTTGGCTCTACAGACTCCACACCTGGCTATCTGAGTCCCCACAGGGGCCGTATCTGGTGCCTGGCGTTTGGGAGCCCAAAAACAGGCCGCAGAAGCTCCTAGAGGGCGTATCCACATGAGGCACTGGTCCCTGGTCCCAGCAGTGCGCGGCTCTACAGGACCGCCAGGGATCAGGGTGCGCTGGGTCAGTATTATGAGCATCGTCGTCATCGTCCTTCTCCTAATCATCCTCATTAACCCCATTCCGAAAATCATCCACTGATTCGATACTGTGGGAGAGATGCCTCGGCCGCACATCTGCACCCACCTTTGTCATTTTCCCACACTCTCTGAGCGCTGTGTCCATTGACCTTTGCCCTCCAAATGCTGCGGCCCCCACCGCCCAACCCGCTTGCCCCCCCTTAACGCCAAAACAGCTGTGCGCAGGTCACATGACTAACCCCACAGTCCCTATAAATCTGAGACCCCAGAATTCCTGGATGGTAACTGGGATGCTATCTGCTGCCTCATTCACTTTGAATCTGAAAGAACAGATTTGGAAATTAGGCTGGAGGGTGATAAATACCTCGTCCGCCAGCCAGGATCTAATCCCCCACAGGAATGTCAAGTAGTGTTCAGAAGTTCTCACAATGGTATTCACTCAAAAGAGGATTTTTTGACATTGACATCAGTGTTGGACATTAGCTTATTTACTTGAAGCTGCATTTGGCAGATAGTCTTATATCATAATCAAAGACATGAATGGTAAATTTGTACACAAAACCATATTTTCTCTGAGTTGTCATTCCTAGAGTTCTGGGAACCTATTTTCTGTGTTTTCCTCAGTAGTCCTTTAATCTCCCAAGTTTTTTTTCTCTCCTCCGCCATACTTTTTTTTTTCCAGAAATAAAAACTGTGCTTTGATCCGTCAATTGAATTTAGATGTGAAAATATTGGGACAGACAGATCAAACTCTTTTGAATTGTCATTTCTTCTAGTATAAAATACAATAGCAGTTCTCTTTCTCAAAGAGGAGAAATAAATATAAGGCCTGTTGCTGTTTGTGGCGTTTTCTTTTTACCGGTAAGCAAGTTTCAAAACGAGTGGCCTGACCTCATTAAACAGTGCTTAACTCACTTCGAACTTCCAAAAAAAACCTACAATCAATAATTACTACTTACTGTCCATCTATCTATCAGTTATGAAATGTTTAGCCCTTGTCAGCATTGTGGTTGGATTCAAACTCAAAACTTTGCTGGCAGATGACAGTGCATCTTCTTTATGCAGGTTGGTGTTAATATATTTTGCCATATCATTTTATCGGCATCTCTTAAGTTCATAATTAACACATTATTATTGTTAGTATAATCATCATCATCACCATCATTATTATGACCTCCGCAAAGGAGGTTATGCTTTCAACCGTGTTTGTTAGTCTGTGTGTTAACATGATCACTCAGAACTCAGTTATGAACCGACTGGCACGAAATTTGGTTGGATAGTAGGTGGTAGTTAAAGGATGAGTTGATTTAATTTTGGAACAATTGGAAGTGATCTGCAACATATTCTGAATTCTAGATCTGGAAGAAGTTAAATTATACCTGATTAGAATGATTGTCCCTTATGTAATGAACAGATTTTCAAAAAATCTCTGCATGAAATAGAATCTACACTAATGTAGAATTTTTGTAGAGTTGTAGATGATCTGGATAATATTCTTGCGGATCCACAACCAATAATACTGACATATGGATTGGTGGAGGTATGCGCTTTACAGAGTGTCCCTCTGATTATTATTATTATTATTATTATTATTAGTGTTAGCACAACCTCTGCTTTTATTGTACCTCTGCCAGCAGGTAATATGTTTTCACTGGTTTACGGTTTGTCCCGCACCGTCAGCAGGGACTCACTTCTGCTGACTGCCAGCGCCCCAGAAATGCTGCAACTTCAGACATGCTGTAAGCCACTCGTCAGGCAGTTACCATTTGGTCTATGTCAAAGTTACTCAGGTCCCTTTTCTAGTCACATCGACTATGAAAACCGACTGTTCACTTACCATCAAAGGTCTGTCTGCAGTCCTTGACAACCTCTGTTGTTGCAGGACAATCAAAGTTATTTGCTTTATCTGTCAGTGGTTCTAATGTTTTGGATTATTAGCGCACATAGCTATGAAGAAGTAGTTGCTCCCTTCTCAATTTCATCCATTTTTGCTCATTTGTCTTATTCATATATAACATAAGACAAAAACAGCAATGCAGCTTTCAAATTACACTGAACAAAAATATAAACGCACAAACCAAAAATGCTGAGTTAAATTGACCTATAATGAAATATGCCCACAAATAATGTTTACTGGTGTACTGAATGATTTGTTTTGCTGGTCCCTGGTCCCAGCAGTGTGCGGCTCTACAGGACCGCCAGGGATCAGTGTGCGCTGGGTCAGTATTATGAGCATCATCATCATCGTCCTTCTCCAAATCATCCTCATTAACATCATTCCGAAAATCATCCACTGATTCGATACTGTGGGAGAAATGCCTTGGCCGCACATTTGCGCCCACCTTTGTCATTTTCCCACACTCTCAGAGCGCTGTGTCCATTGACCTTTGCCCTCCAAATTGGTGTACTTAATGATTTGTTTTGCTCAATTCTGGTGACCCACGTCTCATTGACTACTCCCTGTGAGATTACTCACTCATTGAGTTATTCCGCCCCTGAGCTGCATAGAGCATAACATTGAGTTGGTCAGTCAGCGTGACCAATACACAGGCACTCCTTGCACCAGGGTCAATAAAAGGCCACTGCAAAATGTGCACTTTTGTCAGAAGTCACAATGCCATATATACAGATGTCACAAGTCATGAGGGAGCATGCCATTGGCACGCTGAATGCTGGGATATCTGTGACAACGGTGCCAACACACTTGAATGTGCGTCATTCCACCATCAGCCAGTTGAGAAGTCGATTCAGAGAGACTGGCAGCACTGTGAATCGTCCACATGCCCCACGACCACGTGTGACCACGCCCACACAGGATCGGCACATGAGGCTCCAGCACCTCCGTGATCGGCTCTGACCAGCCACCAGGACAGCTGACGAGACCGTCGGACTGCACAACAGGCGGATATCAGCTCAGACTGTCCGAAACCGCTTGAGGCAGACCTCTGAGCCGGCCGACCGCACCGAGATCTCAACCTGACCGCTGTCCGTTGCTGGTACAGACTGAACTGGGCCAAGTGTCACCGTCGCTGGACGATTGCACGGTGGAGGACGGTGTTATTCAGTGATGAATTGCGATTCCAACTGTACCGCACTGATGGCAAACAATGCGTATGGCGCCGCGTGGGTGAGCATTACGCTGATGCTAGTGTCGTGCGTCAGGTGGCACATGGTGGTGCAGGCATATACCATTGACAGGGTACCCGTCTGCATTTCATTGAGGGCAACTTGAACAGGCAGTGGTACCGCGACGAGATCCTGAGTCCCCTAGTCGTATTGTTTGTGCGACTCCATCACATTCCAGCACGATAATTCCCGGCCACACACTGCCCGGATCTGCTCAGAGGTTCTTGATGAGGAGGATGATCCCTGTTCTCAATATTCACCCGATACGTCGCCAGTTGAACACCTTTGGGATGTTCTGGATCGGCGGGTCAGACAACGTGTTCCGGTTCCAGAAAACATGCGCCAGCTCCGAGTTGCGCTGCAGGAGGAATGGGACAACATTCCACAGGCCACTATTGACAACCTCGTGAACTCCATGCGCCGGAGGTGTACCGCTTTACGTGATGCCGATGGTGGACACACTCGTTACTGAGTTCTGTGAACTCTGCCTACTGACCCCTGGTGGGTTCAGGCTGTGATAACTTGTTAGTCATGTTTCTGTTGCTTGAATATTAAGGCAAGAATAAAATAATAATTGTTTTGTTGAAATATTTCCTAGTTGATAAAAAATAATTAGAAAAAAATGACTTTGTGCATTTATATTTTTGTTCAGTGTATTTAAAAGTAATGAGTTATTTAAAACCTATTGTATATCAACCCTAATAACTGGTTGTGTCACCCTTGGCAGCAACAACTGCAATCAAACGATGGCGACAACTGTGAATGAGTCTTTTTCAGTGCTGGGCAGGAATTTTGGCCCACTCTTCTTTGCAGAATTATCCTCATGCAGCCACATTGGAGGGTTTTCAAGCATTAACTGCTTGTTTAAGATCATGCTGCAGCACCTCAGTCAGATTCAAGTCAGGACTTTGACTAGCCCACTCCAAAACCTTCATATTGTTTCTTTTGAGCCATTCAGATTGCTTGTGTGCTCTGGATCGTAACCCCAATGCATAACCCGACTGCGCTTTAGCTTGAGGTCACAAACTGATACCTGAACATTCTCCATCGGGATTTTCAGGTAGACTGCAGAATTCATGGCTCCATCAGTTATGGCAAGTCACCCAGGTCCAGAAGCAGCCCCAGACCATCACACTACCACCGCAGTGTTAGACTATCGGCACAATGTACTTTTGGTGAAATGTTGTGTTAACTTTATGCCAGATTTAACAGGACCCATGTCTTCCAAAAAAAAAAATCAACTTTTGACTCATCAGTTCACAGACTATGATCCCAACAGGATTGGGGGTCATAAAGATGAATTTTGTGGCAAATGTGAGATGAGCCTTTGCGTTCTATTTGGTCAGCAGTGGTTTTCTCGACATGCAGCTCCCCCAGGGATGCCATTTTTGCCTAGTCTCTTTCTTATTGTGGAATGATGAACACTGAGGCAAGTGAGGTCTGCAGTTCTTTTACCTTTCATTCTGGGTTCTTTTGTGACCTCCTGGATGAGACATTGATGCGCTCTTGGAGGAACTTTGGAAGGCCGAACACTCCTAGGAAAATTCACAATTGTTCTAGGTTTAGTTTGCAGATAATGGCTCTTACCGTGGTTTGCTGGAGTCCCAGAGCTGTAGAAATGGCTTTCTAACATAATCCTTCTCAGACTGATAGAAAACAACTTTACCTCTCATCTGTTCTTAATTTTTTTTAGATTACAGCATCATGTGCTGCTATTTGCCTACTTCACCTTTTCAGGCAGGTTCTATTTAAGTGATGTTTAAATTCAACAGGGCTGGCAGTCTTCATGTCAAGGTGTGTGTGATGAAATTGAACCCAGTTGTCTATTAAATTTGTTAATTGGTTGATTGTTAACTGAGGGTGCAATTACTTTTTTTCGGGCCAGGTAAAGTTGGGTTGATTTTATCCTTCAGAGAATGAAATAATTTAAAAACTGCATTTTGTGCTTAGACAGGTTATCTTCCTTGAATATTAATATTATTTTGATGATCTGAAACATTTAAGTGTGACAAATATGCAAAAATAGAAGGAATCGGGAAGAGGGGCATACTTCTTCAAAGCACCATATTACACAGAGCCACTCATCCTGTGTTCATATATAACACAGAACCAGTCCTCCTGTGTTCACATATAACACAGAACCAGTCCTCCTGTGTTCATATATAACACAGAACCAGTCCTCCTGTGTTCATATATAACACAGAACCAGTCCTCCTGTGTTCATATTTAACACAGAGCCACTCATCCTGTGTTCATACATAACACAGAACCAGTCCTCCTGTGTTCACATATAACACAGAACCAGTCCTCCTGTGTTCACATATAACACAGAACCAGTCCTCCTGTGTTCATATATAACACAGAACCAGTCCTCCTGTGTTCATACATAACACAGAGCCACTCATCCTGTGTTCATACATAACACAGAACCAGTCCTCCTGTGTTCACATATAACACAGAACCAGTCCTCCTGTGTTCACATATAACACAGAACCAGTCCTCCTGTGTTCACATATAACACAGAACCGGTCCTCCTGTGTTCATATATAACACAGAACCAGTCCTTCTGTGTTCATATATAACACAGAACCAGTCCTCCTGTGTTCATATATAACACAGAACCAGTCCTCCTGTGTTCATATATAACACAGAACCAGTCCTCCTGTGTTCATAGATAACACAGAACCAGTCCTCCTGTGTTCATATATAACACAGAACCGGTCCTCCTGTGTTCATAGATAACACAGAACCAGTCCTCCTGTGTTCATATATAACACAGAACCGGTCCTCCTGTGTTCATAGATAACACAGAACCAGTCCTCCTGTGTTCATATACAAAGCCCAATTCCAATGACATTGGGACGTTGTGTAAAACGTGAATAAAAACAGAATGCAATGATTTGCAAATCTTATAAACCCAGATTTTACTCACAATAGAACATAGACAACATATATGATGTTGAAAGTGAAACATTTTACCTTTTCATGAAAAACTATTAGCTCATTTTGAACTTGATGGCAGCAACACATCTCAAAAAAGTTGGGACTGGGGCAACAAAAGGCTGGAAAAGTTAAAAGTACTAATAAAAAACAGCTGGTGGAGCATTTTTACATCTAATTAGGTTCATTGGCAACAGGTCAGTAACATGACTGCGTATAAAAAGAGTATTTTAGAGAGGCAGAGTCTCTCAGAAGTAAAGCTGGGCAGAGGCTCACCAATCTGTAAAAAACTGAGTCTAAAAATTGTGGAACAATTTTAGAAAAATGTTCTTCAATGTAAAATTACAAAGATTTTGAATATCCCACCATCTACAGTACATAATATCATCAGAAGATTCAGAGAATCTGGAGAAATCTCTGTGTGCAAGGAACAAGGCCTAGGTCAATATTAGATGCTCATGATCTTCGGGCCCTCAGGTGGCACTGCATTGAAAACTGCATGATTCTGCACTGGAATTCATTGCATGGGCTCAGGAACACTTCCAGAAATCATTGTCTGTGAACACAGTTTACCGTGCAATCCAAAAATTGAAGTTAAAGCTGTATCATGCAAAGAAGAAGCCATATGTGAACACGATCCAGAAATGCCGCCATCTTCTCTGGGCCAAAGCTCATTTAAAATGGACTGAGGCAAAATGGAAAACTGTTCTGCGGTCAGATGAATCAAAATTTTAAATTCTTTTAGGAAACCACGGACGCCATGTCATACGGACTAAAGAGGAGAGGGACCATCCAGCTTGTTATTAGCGCTCAGTTCAAAAGCTTGCACCTCTGATGGAATGGGATTGCATTTGTGCCTATGGCATGGGCAGCTTACACATTTGGATAGGCATTATCAATGCTGAAAAGTATATAGAGGTTTTATGACACTGTCTCTTTAAGGGAAGGTCTTGCATATTTCAGCTAGACAATACTAACCCACATACTGCATCCATCACAACAGCATGGCTTCGTTGTAGAAGAGTCTGGGCGCTGAAATGGTCTGCCTGCAGTCCAGACCTTTCACCAATAGAAAACATTTAGCGCATCATAAAATGAAAAATCTGGCTTAGAAGATGCAGAACTGTTGAACAGCTAGAATCCTACATCTCACATGAGTGGGTCAACATTACTGATCCAAAACTCCAGCAATTGGTCTCCTCACTTCCCAGACGTTTGCAGACTGTTGTTAAAAGAGGAGGGGATGCCACACAATGGTAAACATTGCCCATTCCCAACTTTTTTGAGGTGTGTTGCTGCCATCAAATTCAAAATGAGCTAATATTTTTCATGAACTGGTTAAATGTCTCACTTTCAACATCTGATATATTGTCTATGTTCTATTGTGAATAAAATTTTGGTTTATGAGATTTGCCAAACAGTGTATTCTGTTTTTATTCACATTTTACAAAACGTCCCAACTTCATTCGATTTGGGGTTTGTATAACAGAACCAGTCCTCCTGTGTTCATATACAGTATAACATAGAATTTCTGGCTTATTCCTCTTCCCTCTCCTCCCACACACACACACACACACACACACGCACACACACACACACACACACACACACACACACACACACACACACACACAAGCACACAGGTACACGCAGCCACAGAAACACACACAAACAACATAGCTTCACAAACACACGCACACATACACACACACACACACACACACATATATATATGCAGCTTCACATGTACATACACACGTCGACACACATGCATGCACACAGTTACACACTCATACACACATACAGAAATACAAGCGTAAACAGTAGTACACGAACGCAAGCACACACACACACACACACACACACACACACACACACGGCATCCCGTGAGACTCCCAGACAGTTTACAGCAGACAGCCATAGACTCACATCTCTTGGGATATCTTTCCAGTAAAAAAAAAAAGTGACACCACACGCCTGCCACATCACCCAGCAGCCCTCCCTGGAGGTGGGGGGTGGGGTTTCGGTAGACTTCCCTGAAGAGGAACATCCACATTGCCAATGGGCCGACAGTCCCCCCTCCCCCCTGGCTCTCCCGACTCCTGCTTCTGCAAATATCCTGCCCGAGCGTGTGCTGAAATAAACGTGTTTTTGGTTAGGACTGGCAACCCGACTGCAGAATGCCAAACAGCAAGCCTATCATCCCCCGCCCACCCCCCACCCTCTCGACCCACTGCCTCTGAAATGTTGTGCATAAGTGCAAATTTCTCCATTTACACTTAGGATCCTGTTTTTAATTTGTTGGCTTCCTTTTATAGACATGTTTTTTTTTAAAAAAAGCCTTACTAGAGACAGGAGTCGGAAATTAGCGATAGCTATAATCTCTAAATGCAGAACATCAGCTTTGTGAACGCGGGGTAAACTGGCAGTAATGATGCTCTGTCTCTTTGCATTGTCCCTATAAACATGAAATAAATAAATAATAAAACATGACTTCTCCTCAGGACTGGCAACCTGACTGCAAAGGGAGAAACAGGGAGCCTTTCGTGCAGCCTCCCTCATCCCTCCTCCTGTCTCCTGTCTCCTGTCTCCTACACCCTCAAATACTCTCCCTGTCTGGAATCAGACCGTGCCTGAATGCCTGTCCGTCTTCCCTGTTTTTTTTTTGTTTTCTTGCTTTTCAAACATTTTTGAGTACGTGCAGGGAATGGTGGCACGGACAGCCTCCAGCAGATCAGCAATAGGCCACATCTCTGCTTTTTTCCTTTTTTTCCCCTGATTTCTGGTT
The DNA here is from genome assembly GCA_029692085.1 of Gymnothorax javanicus. Taxonomy (NCBI): domain Eukaryota; kingdom Metazoa; phylum Chordata; class Actinopteri; order Anguilliformes; family Muraenidae; genus Gymnothorax; species Gymnothorax javanicus. The sequence continues at coordinate 1,732,242 of CM056199.1, read as the reverse complement.
TTGGGTTTCTTTGCTACCGATTTTTCCCAAAAGCCTGTCCAAGTACGCGTCATGCTTTCTCATGGAGATTCATAGCAGACACGCACATGCAGGGCCACTAAAGAAAGGGCGCACAGAATAGGTTTCAGTTGATGTCATGTTATTATGGTCATAACTCACGAGATAAGAGCAACTGCAATACGTTACTCAGGGTGTAAGAGCAACTGTAATACGTTACTCAGGGTGTAAGAGCAACTGTAATACGTTACTCAGGGTGTAAGAGCAACTGTAATACGTTACTCAGCATGTAAGAGCAATGTAATACATTACTCAGGGTGTGGGCAAACGTATCTGAAGCATCCTGGAAAAACTGCTTTACCTTTAATCCTATCTAGACCGGGGGGGCTTTTTACGCCCGCGCCAATTTTCACGTTGTATAATTTCTGAACGGCTTGAGATAAGACCACCAAACTTGGTGACTTTTCCTAAAACTTGTCTGGGAACAATTTTATACCAATAAGTCAAGTCCACCATCTTTGCTGTTTCCATGAAAACAGTTTTCTAACAGGTATGTCTGACAAAAAATCGCCGATTTCCGTTTCATCAATGTAGTTTCCAGATTTTCTTTTTAACATATACTTTTGCCACTATATTTACAATATCTTACGTAATTTAATGTCAGCTTTGTTAAGTAGAATTAATATATGCTATTTTGATGACGTCATTGAATTTAAATGGCCAAAATCCAAGATGGCGGACTATATCTTTGACTCAGGTACATTTTCCCTCAGATTTCATCGATTCCTTTTATTTTCTAATATACTAAATACAAAGAAGTTGACGAAAAGAACAGAGCAAGTTTTGCTTACGCAAACCTGTAATCCTTTATAAGTTTACTTTCATTTCTTTCTGACCTGAACTTCTAAGAAAAACATCCTGAGTAAATGAAGAACTATTTTCACAGAACATAAATAGAATTTTGTGTATTTTATGGCCTCTCAAAGCTGGCGCACTATGGGATAAAATAAGCAAAGCTTTCTGGGCAATAAAATCAAAACATGATGTCATAATGACGTCATAATAGGTCATAATAGTACCAAAATGATTGTAGTGATTTAGTTTTATGTGTACATCATCCCCAGCAAATTTGGTGGTCATATGCTATGTCGTTTACGAGTTACAGTTGACTATCATGTTATGAGAAGTTCAAGCCATTTTGCCATCTATTTTGATGTTGTTGCTATTACCTTTGGCAGCAGAAATCTTTGTAGACATTTAGGTGTTATAAGACACATTATATGTAAAAATTGCAATGCATACCCTAAATTTGCAAGAAATTACAGTATTATGACAGTTTCAGGCAGCAAAATCAAAATATGACGTCATAATAGGTCATAATAATACCAAAATGATTGTAGTAATTTAATTTTACATGTACATCATCCCTGCAAATTTGGTGGTCATACGCCATGTCCTTTACGAGTTACCGGGGGGGAACGTAAAAAGGCCCCCCCCGGCCCCAGGAAGCCGCAAAAAGCCCAGTCTAGATAGGGTTAAAACCACAATCACAAAACCATCAATTCAGGTGATTACTAGGGGCATTCCTGTCAGAATTACAAAATAAACGTCTGCTTTAAAGAGGACTAACCAACGGCAATTTGCTTAGCAAGTACCTGAGCAGGATGAGGATGCTAACAGAGTTCCAGAAGGACTTGAATTACAGGTGCGTTGGTCACAAAAACCAACAAAATTACTGTATTAGAGGTAGCAAGGGGAACAGTAACCAAATTAACTTAAATAACTTTAATTATCTTTGACATGAATTATGTTAAAAACAGTACAATGGCACATTATTTGATGTTTCATCTCATGAATTTTGATTCTTTTGAAACTTTTAAAAAAAATTTGGGACAATAAAGTTGCACAAAACTCAAAATGATTAGGGACTGAAGATCATGTGATTAGGGGGTTCGGGTATAATTTTTGCCAGACCAAGTGTCCAGATACGACACAAAAGGAGGCGTCCTTTTTTGACACTTAGGATTAGGGTTCGGGTTAAGGGTTAGGGGCTAGGGGGTAGGGTTCGGTTTAAACTGGCATCAAATAATGATGCCAAAAACCTTCTTTTGCGTCCGATAATCGATGCCTGGTCAAGTAGCGTTACTATATGATGCCTCGGTATGAGACCAGGCTTCTTCATGCAAACAAGTCTAAAGGTGTGTAACAGTACAGAATGGGGTCTTCCCCGCTCCATTTTACTTTTCCAAATGTGCCACATGGTTTCTTTCGGGGATTAATCAGGACTGCAGGCAGACCGATCCAGCGCCAGCACCCTCTTCATACACAGCACATTGGGTCCATTTCTTCCAAAAATACCCCAAATTTTGATTCGTCTGATCACAATGCACATTTCCACTTGTGGGATGGCCCATCACGGATGCCTACAAGCCCAGAGAAGCCGAGGGCATTACTGGACACTTAATATAAAACTCGGTTTTGCACCATCAAGTTTTAACTGGCAAAATTGTAGCTATAACTACACGCTGTGTTCTTGACAAAAGTTTGCCCAAGTAATCCTGAACCCGTGTAGTCGTATCATCTATAGATAACTGACAGCTCTCGATGCAGCATTATCAGAGTGATTTGAGATCCAGGGTATTCGATGTAGGGTGGACCCTTGCCTGTTATGCGCAACAATTCCTCCATGTACCTTGAATCTTTTAATTATATTCTGCACCGTAGAGGGTGATACATTTAAACGCCTTCCTATATTTCTTTAAGGAATATTGTTTTCAAACCTTTCCATTATTTTCTCATGCATTTGCATGCACATTGGCAATCCTTGGCCCCTCTTTGTTCCTGATGGACAAGGCCTTTCCTAGCTTCAAGTCACATCATTATTAACTCGTCCTCAATTGCCGCTGTCCCAACTTTTCTGGAATGCGCAACAGGCCTGAATGGCAGGAATGGATGTATAGTTACTACGAAAATGAAGTTGACCAGAAAACACCATCAAATATCTAGTCTTCATACTGCCAGCAATGAAACACATGCAAAAATAAATTTAGACCTTGCCACTCTCTGTTTTTATGTGCATTTTCCATACTGACCCAACTTTATCCGAGTTTGGGTTGAATGTTTTATACAAAAACTTCAAACAGTTCAGTGGAATCGAGCTGTCTCTAGCACCAAAGAAACAAGAGAATATTCCTGAGAGAACAATCCATTTAATATAAAACACTTCAGCAAAAGTCAACACCTGTCGTTTATCCCTTTACTTAATTCTGCACAGCTGTAATGGAAGAACAAACGTAGAAACAGCCTTTTGTTCAACGATATAAAAACGTGCAACCAGTTGTACAAACTGACTGTCTGTGCTTTTGTCAACTTTTGATCTCAAATCCAAAAAGCCCTGGGTATAAGACAAAAGGAACAAATTGTTCCCACACATTTGGACTGCGCTGTTGTTTTTGATGTAGCAATCAAAAGCTAAGAAAATGGTAAGAGCTGGGGTTGATCATTCCATATACTGTAAAAAGGTTTGTTTTCAGAAAACTGCCAGTCCCTCTGATACTGTGATTGGGGGATGGGGGCTGGTGTTTTTTTTAAGAGAGGAAGAGTTAGAAGAGAGGAAGACCAGGAGACTCAGATCAGAAAGATCTAGTAATAATCAGTATTTTGTGATCTGCTTGTGTAGCACTAGTGTTCTGCACTTTATTTGGGTTACGACCTATAAGCAGTAATGGTGGAAATCACCTGACGCTCCACGATTCAATATTATCATCATGCTTGAGCCGCGATATACTTTTCTATTGTGGTTGTGAACAATTTAAGGTGTGAAGAGTAGTGCGATATAAAATGGTGCCGGACGCACAGCGCAATTAATTACATTTTTTGCCTGCCCCCACAAAAGAGCAACTTGAAAATCAAATTTCTGATAAATTAAATGTTTCAGTTTGTTTTTGTCTCACCGCTGTTTTTTTGGCAGCAAAATCTGATTTAATTATCTGACTAGTAGGGGACAGGCTATTTAACAACACTCACGACCATCAAACATTAAAAATACCAATAAGTGAATAACAAATCAATATTTGCATTTGATTCAATTTCTTATGCCAGAACATCGCAGTACTTGCTCGTTGAGATTTTTTTTTTCCGCTCTTCTCTCAGGAACAGGCGTGGGGAGGTGGAGAATGGAGGATTGAGAGAGATAATTTTAGCTGTTTATAAATGAGATGAACAGCTGTGCACTGACTGATTCGGAGAGGCATAATGGCTCGTTTAGGGAAGCCAACAGAAGGGGATTTAAGGTTATTCTGCTCCAACAACAAAACACTTATACAGCACCTATGGGCTTCAGTCAAGCAGGGGTGCTTTACTGGATTTATTGCTCTGGGCTCCAGAGGAGAGGGGGAGGGGTCATTTTTTGACAACTTTAGGTGAATACTATTATCGCATTTCATTCACCTGTTTCATTCACCACAAAATGACGTTAGACCCATGTTGACCGCTTTCCAGGACAACAATGTGGAAAACCAGCTTATTTCACGCGTAAATTGATAACAACACATTGCTAAGTATTTTGAGCTTGCAAACACCATATCAGCATGTCTGCAGATAGAAGTTGGACTGTACTGTGTGTACGACTGGTTTAATGATGCACAAATAAAACAGATGCGCTAATTAACACTACATTACTACAGCTTTCACTTTGTTACACTCAAAAAAATTAAGTGTTAGATTTACTAAAGTCAAGTGGTTCCACACAAGTGAAGCCCGCCATGCAAGAACCAGTTATGTCACTTTTTGGTGATTTTGAGATTTCCCACCAGATGGACCAACAGACATTTCCTCTATCTTATATTGGAAGTGTATATATAAAAAAAAGTGACATAACTGGTTCTTGCATGGAGGGCCTCAATTGCTTTCAAACATTTTTGGCCAGTTTAATTAATTATATTGAATGGAATGCACTTATCTCAGTTTTGTGGAACCAGCTGACATAATATTATTGAGTAAATCTAATATTTAATTTTTTTGAGTGTATGTGCACGGCAGCCATCTTGGATTTTGAGGTCAGGGTTGGTGAAATTCTCCCGACTTTCCAAGTCAGAAATCTGACTTTAGGGGGTGTTCCAAATTTCCAACTGGGAACATGAAAATTTTTACATCCCAGTTCAAATGGATTCCAGCATATTACTCTGAGCCCAGGCACCTTAGCTAACACAGGGGCAGCCGCTCGAGTTGCTGGTTTGATGTCCCCAGTTGAAATTGGGATTCTGACTTCCTTCTGCAGAGGTGAAATCTGGAAGCTGTTGGGACCTTAAGTTAGGCCCTTTACCCCAAAATCGCTCCTGGGGCTTCACCCCTCCTTCTCTCGATCCCTCCGTACTTACAACAGCCCAATTAGGAATCTCTCCCAGGGACGCCAGGAGAAAAATGTTCTAAATGGAACTTTCATAATTAAATAGAAGCTTTAAAAAAAATCATACATATTGATATCAGTTTGGAAAGGAATTTCACCCTGCAGCCCTCCAAACAATGCATTGAACTTCATGGTAAACTAAATTATTAATTCATTAACTGCAACAAATACATTCTCAGTGATTACAGTTCGAGAGATTCCAAGCATTCGCTGAGATAAAGTCATGAATGCTTGTCTTGGCGGTGGCTTGCCTGGTCCATTTCCATTTTTTTCCAGCACTAGCTAAAAAAAACGTTACTTTCTCTCCAGCGGCTCTCAGATCACTGGGGTTCGCAATAAACGGCTTTTCCATTGTCTGCCAGACCGTGGAGCAGAGCAGGCATTTCTAGGTCACCGTCACAGCTGTGCAAAGAGAATGAATTCACAGCACAGCTTTGCGAGAAGAAAGAATTGGGCCAGGTCCATCATGGTGCAGGTCGTTCCCTCTCACGATTATGAAGCAGAACAGCTGGTTGTGACATAAGGTTTTTTGATGCAAGTTGCAGGCTTGAATCTCCAAGCAGAGGATTTTAAGAGGGACGCACCATCTGATCAGGCTGGGAGCTAACAGAAAGGTGGATGTCTGTGTGTGCGCTCACAGAAAGGTGGATGTCTGTGTGTGCGCTCACAGACAAGTGGATGTCTGTGTGTGCGCTCACAGAAAGGTGGATGTCTGTGTGTGCGCTCACAGAAAGGTGGATGTCTGTGTGTGCGCTCACAGACAAGTGGATGTCTGTGTGTGCGCTCACAGAAAGGTGGATGTCTGTGTGTGCGCTCACAGAAAGGTGGATGTCTGTGTGTGCGCTCACAGAAAGGTGGATGTCTGTGTGTGCGCTCACAGAAAGGTGGATGTCTGTGTGTGCGTTCACAGAAAGGTGGATGTCTGTGTGTGCGCTCCCAGAAAGGTGGATGTCTGCGTGTGCACTCACAGAAAGGTGGATGTCTGTGTGTGCGCTCACAGAAAAATAGATGTCTGTGTGTGCGCTCACAGAAAGGTGGATGTCTGTGTATGCGCTCACAGAAAAGTGGATGTCTGTGTGTGCGCTCACAGAAAGGTGGATGTCTGTGTGTGCGCTCACAGAAAGGTGGATGTCTGTGTGTGCGCTCACAGAAAGGTGGATGTCTGTGTGTGCGCTCTCAGAAAGGTGGATGTCTGTGTGTGCACTCACAGAAAAGTGGATGTCTGTGTGTGTGCTCACAGAAAAGTGGATGTCTGTGTGTGCGCTCACAGTAAGGTGGATGTCTGTGTGTGCATGCACAGAAGGTGGCGCATGGGTGGATGTGTGTGTGCGCTCACAGAAGGTGGTGCATGGGTGGATATGTGTGTGTGTGTGTGTGCGCTCACAGAGGGTGACGCATGGGTGGATGTGTGTGTGCACTCACAGAAAGTGGCGCATGGGTGGATGTGTGTGTGTGTGTGTGCGCTCACAGAAGGTGGTGCATGGGTGGATGTGTGTGTGTATGCACTCACAGAAGGTGGTGCATGATTATCTGTGCACTTCTCTTGTTTTTAAGAGCTCTCCGTGAACAGATGGCCCAAAAAATTAGACCAGACATCCCAAATTTGGAAAAAAGAAGAACATCGAGGTTTGGAAATTTGTTCCAACATGTCATTTTCACCCCATAAATTGCACTCCTGGCAACCGCGAGAAACTCACATCCTCATACAATAAGCTCATTCACAGGAGAGCCGATGGTAAGCAGCTCATCTCCAGCATCTTATCAGCTGTCGTATTGGCTCTGGCAAAGTTTTCTCCGTCCTGCTCCACTGGCTTGGGGTAGCTGAGGGAACTTTTATTCAAAAACAGTTTTGTTAAAAACAAAAAGCTTTTCCTTTGCACTCTTAAAAAGCTTTGCGCCCATATGTCAACATAATGAGAACTAATCCTTGCTCACACGGATTCCCAAAGACGACTGAAAACAGTGTAGTGTGCATGCCAGGCCAGGAGGTGGCAGGGTAACTTTGACACAATTATACAAACTCCACAGAAGAACGCTACAATCCTGCGCATAAACAAAGTTGATAGCCCGCCATTGACATTGATTTGTCTAGTGAGAGTTGAAAATGTAATAACCATGCGCATATTGGGGCCGTGTCATCTTAGTTTTCGAAACGATTGTCTATTGACTGTCTACACAGTGACAGCAAGAGTGACATTATCAAAAGTTTGCACTCTGAAACCCCTTTTCAAAAGATAATTTAGTAAAAATTTGAACATGAACAACTCCGCCTCCCTCTAAAGTCCCACCCTCTTCCCCCCGATTCCCAGACTTCTCCTACGAAAAAAATATAACTGGTAGTTCGTCAGACTACAAAGGTAACTAAACGTTATGAGGGCATTTTATTTTATACCACATATAGAATTGAATATTATGTAATTACTATTGGTTAGTTTTCACTTACCGGTGCCTTTGAATCTGACTCCATTGACCCGTTTCACTCGCGCTGCTCACTTCCTCGCGCCGCACGCTATATTTTTTTCGTAGGAGAGTGAAACGGGTCAATGGAGTCAGATTCAGAGGCACCGGTAAGTGAAAACTAACCAACAGTAATTACATAATATTCCATTCTATATGTGGTATAAAATAAAATGCCCTCGTAATGTTTGGTTACCTTTGTAGTCTGACATACTACCATTAACGTTATTATCGTAATTATAGCATTTCAGCACCCGTTTGTTTACAGTCAAATGCGTTGTTTTTTTTTCTGCCAGAGAGGCGCGTGACTTGCAAGCGGTGACAGCGGTAGGCAACTGGAAGGGGCGCGGCGACGGATGACAGACAGATAGCTCAGCAAATCATTTTATTCGGACCGAAGAAAATGATTGGTCAGACTTTTATCAGAAATATATGAGAATTGAAGATTGAAGAGTTTCAACACCTGGTGGATTTCTTTTACATTTTAGTGTGCCATACGCTTATTAGGAGCATTTTAAGATTACAAAAGAAAAGTGTAAAAATGCCAGAAAGGTAAGAATTGCTTTAAATGAGCTGTGTTAGAGAAGAGACATCTAAGACATACAAGGCCATGGTTCTCTGGGGGAGTGTACTGTGAAGCTGGCTTTGTGATTAAGCCTGACTTCAGCACTTAGTAAAACCATAGAAATATATAATAGAACCAGAGAGAATGAGGAAGTACCTTTGCTTCAGCCAGTTAGCATGTTAGCTTCCTGCTTCTGCGTTTCCCAAGGATGCAATTTTGTGGCCAAAGACGCTGAAGCTCCATAGACACCAATTGAAAAGTGCGCCTTTTTTTCTTGCCAAATAAAGCGAAAACAAAAGAAACTGTATTCGGTAATCCTTCATTATTTTGCTCTTTGTCTGACGCAACTGTTCGATGTTTTCAAGAGGGCCTGTAAAATAAGAACTGCTACTTAGAGCTTGATGACAGCTCCTGCACGAGTTTGGTTGTCCAGCTGTTGCTCTGACTGCAGCAGTTCAGCCAATGAGTGTATAGTGCGTGCGTGTTCCGGATTAACAGCGTTGCTCGTCATTTCCCCTCGAACACATTCGCCAATCCGCACAGACGACACATTTTCTTGGCCATTTGTGCTGTGTAATCAGATTGGCAATCTTATGAAATGGTGCCGGAAATAAGCACCCATGGAACGCCATTTTTATAGATGGCGTCGGTCAATTCCGTACTTCCTGGGCTGAAGTAGCTAGCCTAGCATCTCCCATTGAAAGTAATAGGGGTGGTACTTCCTCGCTTAAATGTCAAATGTGTTCCTCGCTTAAAGTCAGGCTTAGTCACAAAGCCAGCATCGTAGTACACCTCCCAGGTGCAGGGTTGAAATAATGTCAGACCAAGAAATGTCATCATTTTATTAACATAGTTACTGTTTTGACTGGCTTTATTACAAAGTGTAGCGCAATACTACTACTACTACTACTACTACTAATAATAATAATAATAATAATAATAACAACAACAACACAAGAGGCACTCTGAGAGTGCAAACCTAAGTTCAGTTATCATCTTTCATGGGATTTCAAGATGGCTGCTGTGGCGGCCATATTGTTTGACCGATCGCGGTCAAAATCAATAGGGTCCATCCCTGATATAATAGCAACCCGCCCACAAAAGAGATATCCGTTCATTACTTTTTGAGTTATCTTGTACACAAACAGACAAACAGACAAACCAACGCCGGCAAAAACATAACCTCCTTGGCGGAGGTCATAAAGAACACCGTTAGTTGTAAGCAACATGTCACTTGCATCTTACTGTGCAGCCACTTGCGATGCTCAGCCAAACTTGCTCCAGGCCCATAAACCAAATTGTGCTCATTTGCATAGTAAACAGCACGATCCCCGTACACTTCCTGCAGAATGAACAAGCACAGCCCCGTCCCCTACTGAGCAGTCGCGCTGTGTGCAAACACGAGCGTGATGAAAAACGGGAGAGGCCTCGTGGAAGCCCCATTCAGCCACTGCGTGACGGAGACTACAGTGGATATAAAAAGTCCACACAACCTTTTGAAACAGTAGGTTTTTCAAATGTGAGGCCGGAAATAGCAGAAATCACACATTATTTACTAATTTATTTATTTTAATTTTTTTTTTTTTTTCCATCTTCAGTGGAACCCCCTAAATCAGGGGCCTCGAACTGGTCTGTAAAAGGGCCAGGGGGCTGCAGGTTTTCATTCCAGCCAAGCAGAAACACTCCTGATACAACAAATCATCTGTGCAGGTGAGATCAGTTGATTAAATCAGTTGTATCAGGTGTGCTTCTGCTCAGCTGGAATGAAAACCTGCAGCGCCCTGACCCTTTTACAGACCAGTTTGAGACCCAGTTCTAATTCCGGGATCATCAAATCACGGTCCTCAAGGTCCGAGAACCGCTAGTTTGCCCCTTTCCTTTCCCTGAGAGTCAGGTGAAAAAAACATACTGGCCAAGATCATTTAACTAGTTCATTACCTGGAAGAAAATAAAACCAGGGTTGGATTTGAATTTGAAAGCCAGATTTGGTGAAACCCAGCTCTAAATGAACTAAAATCAAGAGAACTAAATGGAAAATTTGAGACCCTAACAGCAGAATCATCCACATCCTTTCATGATAAGGGCTGTGGCTGAGATCAGCAGGACTCAATCACATTCATAATCATTTCTGTGGGTAACAAGCACCGACGGTGATCCTGATTAAACCGAGATTTAAGTCAGCTATTCCTGAAGGATTATCTACTGTAGAAACATTAGGTTGCATCTCAAAGAGGGAGCCGTGGTCAGGAGATAATAGCGACACTATCGCTAATTTGATCTCCATTTAGAGCCAATTTTTCCTTTTTCTGGACATACAGAATCTTTTTCGTGTTTTGGGGGTGTGAAACGAAAACGAAAGTGAGAGTGATTAACTTTTTTGAGTTTTGACATTATTTTTTGTTTAGTGTTTTTGTTCAATTAGCAGCACTCTGTCAGAGGAGCGAAAGGCCTGCAGCACAGTAACCTCACCTTTAAACGCTTGATTACTCCTGTTTTCTTTTCTGTGATTGACAACCAAACAATTCACTGGCTGAATAATCAAAACCAATATGAAGCCTCAAATGATTAAGAGATAATAATGACAAATTGATTGCCTATTGGCTAAATTTATCCCATGGATGGGACATTGTAGGTAGGGTAATAATCCAAATAAACGCAAAAAATCCAAAACTTTCTTTTACTTTCATGTCTTGTTTTAGCATTTCGCAGCAGCGTAATTAAACATAAGATTGCACCTGATTTCATCATGTTTTAAGCATTCAAAAGAATACATCTCAACAGGAAGAAATTTTAGGTGTATTGAACTATACTGAACTTTCAGGAAAAGATTTTAATTACAATAAGCCTTAAAAACCAATTATTGCAAATCTGTGCTGTTTTATGAGGCACGTAAGTTCAGAATCTTCGAAAGACATCAATGTGTCGCGTCATCCTTAATATGCATAGGAAACTGTTGCATAACTTCGCGATGCGATGTGCAATATTGCCATCAAAATAAATTGGACAGTTATTCAACCAATTAGTCTTAACAACTGAGCAAATCAATGTCTGGTTACAAATAAGGAAAAATAAACTGCGACTGCTTCAGTGTAATTAAGCATTAAAAGGTGTGGCTGCCACAGGCGTTTCATGCTGTTGACGACACACCACTGTGTTTAATTGAACCAGATTGTATTTACGTGCGCACAGAAGGAAGTGCAAGCTGCTTCCAGGAGTTTCTGACGAGACTCTCCATTCCTAAAGTCCTTTCCAAAATTCCTAAACACAACAGAAGTAGGACATTTGGAGGCTTACGGCTGGACGAGAGAAAATAAACAGGATTTCTTTGGCGATGTCATAACATAAATCAGGAATCATCGAATCACAGTCTGCAAGGCCTGAGAATGGCAGGTTTCCACCCTGCCTTTCCCTGAGAGTCAGCTGAAAAGACTCACCGTCCAAGTTCATTTTATCTGTTAATTACCTGGGAGGAAATTAAACCAGGGCTGGATTTGGATTGAAGAGGCAGATTCGGTGATCCCTGGCCTAAATGAACATTTTGGTTGGTTACTTTCGAAATAAAGGTTTAACATTACTTTCGGGGGAAAAAAACATATCGCATTAGGCATATGCAGTCTCAGCAGTGCCCAAAGAAAGAGTATCAGTCCAAAATATATATAAAAGATCTTTTTAATTTATAATTGTGAATAAAGACCACAAAAATGATGTCATCTTGGTTGAAAATACAGCAGAACCAAACACATCTTGAGAAGCAGCTTCCTTGCATGAACTGATTTGGTGTTTGAAGCGTCTTTCCAAGCTTTAGAATGTTAAGTACCACATATTGCACTTGCTATCAAGTAAAAGAGAAATAGTATTTAAAATATCCTTTGCTTCAAACGCACACTAAAACTAAAATTATCATCTTTGAAATCCAAGAAACTGAGGCACCTCTTTGAAGAGATGGCTACAGACTCCAGATTTATGGTCCTGGCTTACACTGAATATTTCGTTTGAAGCCCTGAGAGAGAGTGAGAGAGAGAGTGAGAGAGAGAGAGAGAGAGAGAGTGGGGTGACAGACAGGTACTGCGCGAGCCCCCACTGTCGAGCAGTCATCATGCAGAGCCCCACGTCGTAGCCCCTTTACAATCAAACATCCCAGAGTCCAACATCTGCTCCACACATGACCGACTTTTATGTTCCGTGTCAACACACCCTGCCGCAAACAACGAAGGGCTCGCCAGAGGAACTGAATCCTTTCCCTTTTGCAGCGTAATTTCAAGTATGAAATACAATGTCGGCGGAGGAAGGACAGAGAGATTGCTACATCTTTGCTTCACTGTTCTCCGTGCCCCTTTCGCGTTTGGAGCGCCTCATCTCAACGATTTCTTTCCTTTTAATTTCCCTTACTTTATGCCCCTACTGCACTGGAGTCAAAAGGGCGATCACTAACGAGCTATGCTAACAGCTCTGAAGTGTTGCATAGCAACTGCAAGAGAGGTCTCGTTCCAGACCACGTGCAGAGCTGCTAAAAATGTGTTGCCTTTAATAGGTGTTGTAGTTTTTAAATGAGCCCAAAAATCATATTTTTCTTTCTTAAGCAGGGAATTTTGGCTTCTTTTAGAGTTACTGCTGGTGAACTCACACAAGTGAACTTTTTCTTACTTCGTTGCCAACTCTCAGACATCTGAATTCGTCACCAGATACTTCACAAAATCTGTGGGCCTTATTCCGCTGAAACATAATACAAATGAGAAATATTTCCAAAACAAAAAAACATAGTAATTTTATTAAAATGCTAAAAATAAAACATAAAAAGGAAGTAAAATACTTGATAACACTGCCTTGTTTTTGTAATTTTTGCAGTCAAGCGACCACACTAAAACAAAGCTCTGGTTGAGAGCTATGAGTCTTGTACTGAGAAATCAAGAGTCTACCAATGGACACCACACCAGGAACATAGACCTTCATGCCAAATGTGAGACTGAAATGAACCGGGACGCACACCCAGAGGAAAAAGTACTTGTTCGCGGAGAAAAGTATTTGTGCATTAAAATGAGGACAACATCGTGACTGAAACGCCAGATAATTCATTTAAACACCCGGCGACAAACATCTGGTGCGGCAATCTGGAACACGCACACACACGCACACACACACACGAAGACACATCAAAAAGCGAACACAAACTAGTGGTCACCGTCATCAAGTTCTCAAATAAATGTGTACGTTTTTAAGGCTCAGCGAACTCGCTGCTGTGGCGCTACACAACATTTTTTCCCCTCTCATATCCTGTTGGACATGATCTTGGTGTTCAGCTTCTGGAAGAAGGACTTGAGTTTGCAGATTTTACATTTCTTTTTCTTCTTTCTGCTTTTGCCTTTGCCCCAGCCCTTCCGGTAAGGGGCCCCCTCCAGACTGTTGTCCTCCGGGTCCTGTTCGTCGTCCCCGGCCCAGGGCCCCCACGCTCCCCCGTTCAGGCGCGGGCTGGCCCGGGGGTCGTCCTCGGGGTAGCGAACTGGCACAGCCGTGCGGTTGTAGTGCGCTAGCCGCGCGAGCAGCCGCTTCACCACGTCGGGCCTCTGGCGAGAGAGGTCTCGGCGCTCGTACGGGTCGCCCGTCACGTTGAAGAGCCACACTGGGTTCCGCAGCTCCTGGCTGCGCTCCAGGTTCCACCAGTTCCCCGGAAAGGTGGCCAGCACCTGCGGCGGAACCCAGTCCCCGTGACCTGGGTCGCCCGTCAAGAGCTTCCAGTCCCCGACACGAATCGCGGCCTGAACCGCCGTGTCCCAGACGCGGAACCCGGCCTGCCAGGACCCGTGTTCGGCGCGGCTGTGGAGCGGGTCGATGTTGTACAGGATCTCCTGTCTCGGCGACTCCTTCCCCTCGCTGATTGCGGCCCACACATCATACCCATCCAGCCGGTCCGACCGCGAAACGTTCCCCCCGGCCAGCCCCACCAGCGTCGGGTACCAGTCCGTGATATGCATCAGGGCCTTGCTCACCCTGCGCCTTCGTCTGAGCAGGGGACTGTGGACGAACCCCAAACCGCGAATCCCGCCCTCCCAGTACGTCCCCTTGCGCCCCCTCAGGGGCCAGTTGCTGGCCCCGATAAACGGCTGGCCGCCGTTATCTGTGGAGTAGATGATGACGCTGTTCTGGTAATATCCGTACTTGCGTAGGGCGTAGGTCACGTTGCGTACCGCCTCATCCACGATGGACACCATGGCGGCGTATTTCCTCCGCGCGACGTTCCCCATCCCCCGGTAAGGGTAGATATAGCCCTTAGGAGGCTTCAAGGGCGTGTGGACCGCCTGGAAGGACAGGAAGATGAAGATCGGCTGTCGGGGGTCGTGAGCCGCCAGGATCTTGCGGACCCTCTGGGTGTACAGGTGGGTGGAGTACTTGCCCCCCCTCCCCCAGGCTACGGTCTCCCCCTCGTGCAGGTCGTAGCCGCACGTCGTCTTCCCGTCGCAGGACTCGTAGGTGTAGTAGTCCACGCTGCCCGTCAGGGAGCCGAAGTAGGTGTCGAACCCGCGGCGAGTCGGCAGGCACTCTTTCCTGTAGAAGCCCAGGTGCCACTTGCCCACCATGTGCGTGGCGTAGCCGGCCTCCCGCAGCTTCTGGGGCAGCGTCACCAGGTCCAGGGGCAGGCAGTTGGGCTGCCGGGGGTGGATGATCGAGTGCTGGAGCCCGGTGTGGATCTGGTACCTGCAAAGATAGACAATTCACCCTCCACTTCCACATTTACAACAAAGCTAACAGCCAGAAGCTTTTCTCCAAAGCAACTTACTATGAGCCCGTGCCAAATGCCACCGGAGAAGCTAAAGCACACAGGTCAAACAAGAAGCAGCTTTCATGAATTATCAGCTACCTATAACCATTCTGTACCTCATCTGGCTTATGTCATATATTCCTTTATCTATCCTTTCTTCAAAGAGTATGTCCATCCATTTCTCAGGTCTTATATCCATTATTGAGAGAGACCATCCGTGAAGATTTGCCATTGCACATGATATTTTTTATTTTTTTTTTTTGGGAACTTTTTCCTTTATTTGACAGTTGTACAGTGTAGAGAGACAGGAAAGTTGGGGAAGACATGCAGCAAATGACCCGAGCTGGAATCGAACCCAGGTCGCTGCGGGAAGGACACAGCCTTTATGGTACACGCACTTAGACCGATGAGCCACCGGGACGCCCTTGTACATGATATTTTAAAATCTAATACCACTTATCACTTGAACACATCTGTTTTATATATGTGTTCTATCTTTGATCGGTATTGACTGCCCTGTCTGTTGGTAACTTTGTGTTATAGTGACTTAAACAGGTCTGTCCTCAAAAAAAGATCCCACATCTCAGTGAGATTGCTTGTCTAAATAATGGTAAATAAAATTATCTTACCCACTAATTCTTAGACAGGGTTATCAAGGGGGCTGTTTTAGCCAATATGAGCATCCATCGTGCAAGTTACATCTAGGACAGCTCACTAATCCATACCCACACTGTTTTATCACAGTAATATAGTGCTTACTAGAAGATTCAGAGTAATTTTAACCCTAAAAGAGTACTTGTAAATTACATAGCATAGCAGGACTAATGTTGACCAAATTAACCCAAAGACGTTCTCTTACATTATTATAATATAAAATGTGTTTTCTATGAAAATATGCTTCTTCTCCCAACTTATATAAAACCATGCAAACATTGATATACAGATTGAATTTTTTTTTGATGCTGTTTTCTGGTCTTGTCGTCTCATACTGTTAATTTAGTCGCAACATGGTATAACTAGTTAAATGTGAAGAGCAATATATTCTAGCTGCTATGATAATAAGCCTGAAAACTAAATGCGAAGGTAATCAAAGGTAATAAATCAAAAGTGTTAGTTAAAAAAGTAAATTTGGGCATTTATTCTGCTGAACAAGCAGGGAAACAAACCTTCTGAGGCTTAAAATTGCCAGGTAATTTGTAGACACAGAGACTCTGAACTTAGCCCAGATCAATGCTGAATGCTACCATAGAGAGCTAAATGGCCAGGCCTTTCCGGCTTAATTGCCTCTTCTTTTCTATAAAGGTTCCCATGCTACACTGCATTCATTGTAACTGTTTTAACTGCAGCAAGGATAAGACACAACGAGAGCAAGAAGATTGATTGTAGTCCATCTTCAAATTTAATATAGCCGGAATCTGATTCAGTTGCTCAGCGTTTCTGGTTCTGCAGAGTCTAAGCACAAAAAAACAGAAGAAGAAAAAAAAACAGATTTCATTTTGGCGAGTTCCCACTGTGCAGTAGCACGGAGACGCCTGCCCTTCCTGCCAGCATGATTTCAGACTAACTATGTTGGGGATGCATTTATGAATGCACACGCATGAGATGCAAATAAGGACGCTTCTCCGACATTCGATCAAACTGTCCGGCCCGTGCGCTCTGGAGTGTCTTCCTGAGGGAAAATAGGCTCGTCGGCCCTGGAGTTGAAGGCCTGAACGTGATTGGCTGACTGCGGCCCCATTCTGCCTCGGCTTTAAGAGGAGTTGGATACGCTGCCATCGGTCACCACGTTATCATCCTTATAATAACATCGCCCTGCGATTCTCAGGCCAGGCTCTGGGGAACCACAGTGTCTGCTGTTTTTTTTTTTTTTTGCTAGTTTC
Organism: Gymnothorax javanicus; assembly: GCA_029692085.1. NCBI lineage: Eukaryota > Metazoa > Chordata > Actinopteri > Anguilliformes > Muraenidae > Gymnothorax > Gymnothorax javanicus. The sequence continues at coordinate 1,715,182 of CM056199.1, read as the reverse complement.
TGCCAAAACCAGTTCAGCCCCAAGAAAATAGGCACCCTGAGACAACCTCAAAATCAACCAATCAACTCTGTGATTGTCAAGTGGTAAGTAACTGAGAAAGCCAGCGGACCCCGTGGGTCTCCGAGGACTAGGGCTGAAAACTGAGGTCTTATTGCCTGGATTTATGACTCTCTGGTTTTATGATCGGAGGGGTTTAAACCTGAAAGGCTCCCACTCCAGGTAGAATCCAGCAGCATCCATGGTGCAGCATCTGTACGCCACAGCTGTGGTCAGGGAAAATGGCAAGAGTGTACACTGAGTGCCATAATTCATAGGACAGTGGTGCAATTTTTGTTAGTTTGCTTCTCCACTAGACTTGCATTTTACATGCTGAAGAAGAGACTGAAGGCAAAAAGTCCTGGAAACAAGCAGGAACTGAATATGGCAGCAGTACAGGTCAAGCACAGCATCACTATGGGAGATAGGTAATGCCTGGTGCCACGGTGGGGCAGCGGTTAGCGCTTTTATCTCACAGTAAGAAGGTTCTGGGTTTGATTCCTGATCTGCCAGGACCTCTCTGGGTGAAGTCTGCCTGTTCTCCCCTCATTCACACAGGGTTCTTCAGGGTACTCCAGTGTTCCCCCACCCATAAAAGACGTGGTCTATAAGAACGCTCCTACTAGTGCCCCTGAGTAAGGCTTTGCCTTCAGAACAGGAGCAACCTTTGCATGGTCAAAAACTGACATCCTATTATCTAATTCCTAACCACTTTTCTTAAACCTCGGTCGAAAACATCATGAGGTTAAGGGAAGGTGTAAAGGGGAATTCATAACGGTTTTGGAAAAGAGAACCGTGCTGTTGAAAGATCCCAAATGAATTTACTAGGCCACGTGATCATGCGTCTCTTGCTCGTCATGTTTGTTTGTTTTTGCGATTGGCCGGATGGAAGGTTGTCTCTTTAAATATTGCTGCTGCACAGAATTGTGGGAAAATGTTATCTCCTTCCTTTTTGTTAAAGATAGGTCAGTGTACCCTATGCCAGAGGTGATAAGTTAGGAAACACTGAAGCACCTGTCCTTAACATTGGAAATTTTGAACACAGCTATCATAGCAGCCATGTAAATACTTCCGGTAATTTTCTAGGAGTTGAGAACTTTCCTAAGCAAAAACCGACCATTGGAACGCAGCCTGTATGTGGTCCCGGGGTGCTGCACTGAGGCTGTTCACAATGGGTTCAGTAAAGTACATCATCTCTCTATGTGTAGCAGAGTTCATCACTGTATGCAAAGAGTATGCAGCCAAGTATTAAAAATGATTTATTCATTCTACAATATCTTAAACTGTCCAATATTTTTTATGCACCCAAAAATGGGATGGGGCCAGGAGGATGTGTTTGTTGGTTGCAAATGGTTTGTCCAATATGGATGAAATCACACACAAAGTAAAGCTGACAGTCTGCACTTTAACCTCAATGTCATCGTAACCATTCAAAATAAAAGTGCTTAGAGTTAAGAACCAAATTAACTCGAGTGAAGTCCATGTGATGCGCTGCGATGTTCCTCGCCCTCAGTGAAAATGTGTTTTCATGGAAAACAAGAGAAATAAAAATCCCAGGATAACCGAAATAACAAAAGGCATTAGTTCGCCAGTAGTTCAAAGCATGTACCAAGTTTCGTTTAAAATTTCAAATAGTTTATGAGATACGACCCGAAAACGGTAGTGTTTTGGACTTACAGAGTCGCAGAACGAAATTACAAAATTATGGATGGAAGGTAAAACGGTATGTCCTCCGCTTTCGCGGCGGACATAATAAATGTGCCGCTGTCTAATTAATTCTGGCGCTCACCGTATGAGATTGCACGTCCCTCGAAACCGGACTATTCAGAGGCAACGCAGACAACATATGGGGAGGGCGCACAACTGCAACAAAGAATGATCCCGACCCGCCGGAGATGAATCCAGAATGTTCTTTTGGTGAGGAAACAGTGCTAACCACTGCATCACACGCCCCAAAAGGGAAGAACAGTTTGGTTAAATGTTAGCTCCCCTATGATCAAATCACATTTTCCTAGCACTTTGGCGCATCATTTTGCCCAGCCGCTACCTAATATCTGGCAAACATGAAACCAGATTGTCTCGGCATCGTTACTGAAGCAACCCTAGGGAGAAATCGTGTTATTGAACGGCCCGTTTTGATTCTGTTCCCCTTACAATGTCACAAGGGGAGTCATTTGCATCATACAGTCCAGTATAGACATGTGTCTGTCTCCTCCGCTATTGTTCACTCTGCACCACGATGAGACTGCCAATCAAATAACAGCCACATTTTAGCTGACTTTGCCCACTCAAAACAGGTACTGAGGGCAGGAAATAGAGATTGGATATGATTGGCCTTTGCTAAATTTATGCTTTTATTTTTTGCAACAAACTACAAAACCTCATTTTACATACATCAGGGAATTATGTTAAACAGTTAAAACACGGTATAATAGAGGACCGTTAAGGCACTGTTTTATCTGGCTCCCAGATGTATCACAACAATGTAGGTAGAAGTCAGTAAAATACTTCACAACTGTTTTTGCAGTGAAATGCCGATGGAAGTATAAAAGGCCTACAGAATGCTCACCTTTTCAAGCATGATAACCCTCAACCTGTTCCTATTTACGTGATGGATTCACTCCATAACCACATTCACTTCAAGTGCATTTTTGTTAATGCGCATACAGGATTTTAGCCACTCTTTACCCTGTAAGTGGTGAACAATCCAAATGCAGCCTCACTCAAAAAAATAAAATCCATATTAAACCTGGCAGTACTCTCCATTTCTGTAATCATTACACCCCTGATTCATCCATGGTGCTGGGCGCTCACGGTCTTCTCAGGCCGAGAGCGGAACAAAATGGCGTCAAGTAGGCCTGAGAGATGTGGAGTGCGTACACCCACACAGGCAATAAACACTCAAATAAGACCAGGGTGGGATATTAACCCTTAAAGTGCTAATCACTGCTATAGTCACGCAAGGCCCAAAACTTACGTAGCAAAATTTCAGATTTCAGCTTTCAAAAGGTCAACAATTTTGCCCATTTTTAGTCAGCAATGACCTTCAGAGGGGTTCACAGGTACCTCTGAGTCCTCCTGAAGGTCATTTGTCGACTACATAATGAATGATCAACTTTTGGAGGGATAGGGTGAGTAAAAATTAAGCACTTTAAGGGTTAAGTAAGGGACAGGGTAAAAATGCCCCCATAAATCTCAAAATACCCCTGAAATCACTAAGCAGGGAACAATGAGGGACTTTTTTTCTTTCAATCAGTTATCGCAAAGGCTGGGTGTCTCAGAGCAGTCACAGCAAGGTTGTCGAAGAACCTCCTCGATGGTTTCGGTTTTGCATCCTTGCATCAAATATTAAATCCAATTCCATTTTGTCCTTGATTACAAAATGTTGTTAAGTTTTTAATTTGCTCCCATTGGTTTTGAAATGCCACTAGATTTCAAGCTATGGAAGGCAAACCCTGGGACGTTTGACTTCCTCGTCCTCGATGTGATCCATTCAGCCAGCTGCCATACACTTCCCAAACCTCCCCCTCCCTGTACAGACCCCCCGTCCAATCATCCGCAGGGCTCCGCTGGTGCGCTATAGGGTAAAAAATGGCTGCCAAGGGAGGTGTGTGAGTATGAGTGTGTGTGTGTGCTGTGCGCGTCGCGCATGAGAGCCCGTCCATACACTCCCTAACTGATGGAAAGAGCTCCCGCTGTGTGGCAGAGTTACAAATAAAGCGGGGCATTTCCATTAGAGAGAGAAGAAGAAAAATCACAGGGTGACGCGTCTTTAAGTAATCGGCGTAAATCACACTCAAGAGCAGAGAATGCTGAGCCGCCAAATTACAACTGAAGAGACAAACAGAGACTGGGCACTAAATCACAGAGCCTGGCCTTTTTCAGAGAGCTGGCAGTGCGTGTGTGCCTGCTCACGTGCGCGCACGCGCGCGTGTGTGTGTGTGTGCGTGTCTGAATGCGTGCGTGTGTGTGTGTGTGTGTGTGGGGAGGTATTCTTAGCATGTCCCCACAAGTGATGGAATACCAGATTTCTTCATCCTCATGAGGACATTTTTTGGTCTCCACAAGGGTACAGTGAGGTTAAGTTTAGGGTTAGGATAAGGTTATGGTGAGAATGAGGTTAAGGTTAGGGTTAGGGTCAGGCATGAAGTGTTTATGTTAAGGTCAGAGTAAGGGGTTAGGGAATGAATGGAAGCCAATGAGATGTCCCCACAAGACATGAAAACACAGCGTGTGCATGTGTGCGTGAGCATGCATCTGAGAGCGTGAGCGTGTTTGAATTTCAGCCGGCACGTGTATTTGTGTGTGTGTTTTGTGTGTACAGGCCCATCTGTCCAATCTTTTGAGGTGTATCTTGGAGCCCAGAAAGGATTTTGTCATGAGGACGATCCACATCCTGTCTCAGCACTAACTACCCCACATCACTGACATGCCCTGTAATGCAAGTCTTTCTTTCCACATAAGCCAGCATTGAGAATCATATGCCTGAGTTTAGCCACCTGGCCTTCTGGTCTTGAGCCCAAATTATAACTCCTGCTACCGTAGATGCCTCTGTTTGATCTGACAAATGTTTGGTGTAACAGACTGTCTGAAAAACAACACAGGGAAAGCTCATTGGAAAGGCTGGGGGGCTATCTGCTAATGTTTACGCAACTGACAGGTTCACTGGGCAGTGCATGTTACTATGAAAACTAGCCTGCAAATCTACACTGCTGGCAGACTGGGGCTGTTTCCTGTGCGAAGCTGTGGAAATTTACTGGAAAATTAAAAGCTTTACGGCCGCTTCCCCGGAACACCAAAGCCCTTATGAAATCAAAGTGTGCTGATTCACTCTGTATCTCTCTCATGTTGATGGGAAACAGGAGGTGAGTGTGAGCGTCAGACGGCCCTCTCTGGGTCTGGGTGTGACTCATGGCGACAGGCAGGATGGAAATCCCGCTCCGACTGACCAGCATCTCACAGATGCTCCTCTCCACGCAGAGCAACTGAAGAAACCCCATCACTTGGCTTACTCAACCCAGAGCACACCACTCAGCAAACAGACACACACATGAATTTGAACACACACACAAGCACGCGAACACTCACAATACACGCAAACACACACGCGCATATGAACACACACACGCATGCAAACACACACAAAAGCACACATGCACACATAGGCACACACACACACACACACACACACACATGCATGCATGTGCACATACACACATAGAATCACGCAAATACGTTAACACACACACAATAGCACAAGCTTGCAAATACACGCACAAACACACATGTGTCCACACACACACAAACACACATGCAAACAAACACAGAGAAAAATGCAGACACACACACATCCTTGTACATCTATCCTTGTGAGGACATTATATTGACTTACATTCATTCTTTCTGTGTCTCTACAGCCTTTCCCTAATCTTAACAATAAGCAACACATGCCCACCCCAAACCCTCACCCTAACCTTAACCTATCCCTAACCCCAACCCTAAACCCCACCCTAACCTTAAAACCCTTACCCCAACCCCTAACCCCCTAATTCTAACCTTACCCCAAACCCTTACCTCTAACCTTCACCTATCCCTAACTCTAACCTTACCCCAAACCCTTAGCCTAACCTTAACCTATCCCTAACTCTAAAACCCCACCCACACCTTAACCTATCCCAAACCCCCTCCCAAACCCCACCTAACCTTAACCTATCCCTAACCTCTAACCTTACCCCAAACCCTTACCCTAACCTATAACCTATCCCCAAACCCTCTAAAACCCTAAACCTTAACCCCTAAAACAAACCTATCCCTAACTCTAACCCCCCAAACCCTTACCCTAACCTTAACCTATCCCTAACTCTAACCTTACCCCAAACCCTTACCCTTAACCTATCCCTAACCTAACCTAAACCTATCCCTAACCTAACCCCAAACCCTTACCCTAACCTTAATCCTTACCCCCTCTAACCTTAAAACCCTTAGCCTAACCTAACCTATCCCTAACCTTAAACCCTTACCTTAACCTATCCCTAAACCCTAAACCTATCCCTAACTCTAACCTTACCCCAAACCCTTAGCCTAACCTTAACCTATCCCTAACCTAACCTTACTTACCCCCTTAACCTATCCCTTAACCTAACCTATCCCCCTAACCTCTAACCTTACCCCAAACCCTTAACCTTAACCTATCCCTAACTCTAACCTTACCCCCCAACCCCTAACCTTAAACCCCTAATTCTAACCTTTTACCCCAAACCCTTACCCTAATCTTAACCTATCCCTTATTCTAACCTTACTAACCCTCCTAACCTACCTATCCCAAACCCTTACCCAAACCCTAACCTTAACCTATCCCCTAACCTTAACTAAACCCCACCCTAACCCCTAACTCTCTAACCTTACCCCCAAACCCTCCTAAACCCTCCCTAACCTAACCTTAAACCTATCCCTAACTCTAACCTCTAAACCCTTAGCCTTAACCTATCCCTAACTCTAACCTTACTCCCAAACCCTTAGCCTAACCCCCTAACTCTAACCTAACCCCAAACCCTAACCCTTCCCAAAACCTTAGCTAACTCTAACCTTACTCCAAACCCTTACCTCTAACCTTCAACCTATCCCTAACTCTAACCTTACCCCAAACCCTTACCCTAACCTTCACCTATCCCTAACTCTAACCTTACCCCAAACCCTAACCTTAACCTATCCCTAACTCTAACCTTACTCCCCCCACCTTAACCTTATCCCAACCTATCCCAAAACCCTAACCTTACCCCAAACCCTTACCCTAACCTTAACCTATCCCTAACTCTAACCTTACCCCAAACCCTTAGCCTAACCTTAACCTATCCCTAACTCTAACCTTACTCCAAACCCTTACCTCTAACCTTAACCTATCCCTAACTCTAACCTTACCCCAAACCCTTACCCTAACCTTAACCTATCCCTAACTCTAACCTTACCCCTAACCTTAATTAATAAGTCACAATTTGTCTTTGTAGTTGTGAGAACATTTGAAAATGTCCTCTCTTCCCGATAATGTCCCCACTCTGAAGGAAGAAAAAATTTTTTGGTTCTCACTTTGTAGCATAGACGTTGGAGCAACCGGCCCCCCCCCCCTCCATCCCCCCATACTGCCCCAAGTCTTATTATTTTTTTTATATCAGGGCTCTCAAGTCGTGAGACACACGCATTTCAATAAGTTCACACGCTCTCACGCCACACATGACATTTCTCTCGCTGAGAAGTGATAAAACTCGTCGCACATTAGTAACATAGACTGTATATAAAAAGAGATTAGTTATCTATGAATGGATGAGGCGAAGGCAGACGGCTCTGCTTGAATCAGCAACCTATCAGCCAATCAGAAAATAGTATTTCTTGTTGCCAGGTGAAATAGCAGCGCCAGAATCACGACTTCCACACGCTAATTATGTCCCAGAGAAGAGCCCCGAAATCAGGTAATCACCACTTAATTATTTATTTTTTCAATAACTGCTGCTTAAAGTCGAGGAACTATGTAGGATATTTGCTTTATGGATCATTTTTTACCTCAATTTAACAGCTTTGGACGGTTATGGTTATATGAATTGACTTGTAACTTGTTACGGGGAGAGTGGGACTCTCTGCCCCCATGTTGTATTTTGGCTTGTCATCCGTGTCAAGGTGGTACCCCAACATCTGTTTGTGAAAAAACGATACAAATACACAAAAAATTCTTTAATTTAGCCTTTATTATAAGTCTCACTGAAATTAAAAAAGCACAGATATTGGGGGAATGAAGAGTCACTTCTTCTTATTTTTTACTGGCAGTTGTGATATTCAATAACTGATCCTGGTGTGCCATCTAGTGATAGAATATTGTAACTACACACATAAATTTGCAGCTCCATCGTCCACTGGCGGACACATCTGCACAGATACACGGTTGTTCTTCTCAAACACGCCAAATCCAGATAATCCGTAAAATGATGAATTAAATTAATATTTTAATTTGAAACGAAACTAAGTTGCCAGTGTCAAAGTAACGAAGTGAAAGTATACTTATCTTTTTAAATGTAGGAGAGTAAAAGTCCCAGTTTTAAAAAAAAGAATCTTAAGTAAAAGTACAAATCCTCAAAAAAAAACTATTTTGGTGTAACGGCACATGTACATCGTTAATGCACCTTTGAAATCCATCATGCCCCCCAAGAAAATCTCACTTTATGGAGAAAATGTGTCCTTACATTTAGGCCTAATATCATTAAAAATATATGCCTTGTATGCAGCCTAAACAAGTGCCAGATGTAGCCTGTAGAGACAATTTGGAAAAACTTAATGTAAGGGCGCCTTGTTAGGTAGCATAGGCGGTAAATTCAAGCAATGATCCAGACAATGTCACAGAAGCGGATTTCCCCACAGCTCAGACTGAGTCTGCTAAGCGCCTAAGCTTAAGCTTAAACCGAAAAGGAGACGCCGAACGAGTGCATGTCGAGGAGAAAGGATCGCGATCGCAGCTATAAAGTCCCGAATAAACATAGGGAAAGCATACCAACGTTGGAGAGAATTCGGGAGTTGAATGGTTTTAATTCTGACGCCCAGGTCGCCTTTGTTTCTACTTGAGGTGAGTAGAGCTGGGCCCGCTTTCAAAAGTTTAGTGGTAACTCTGAGTTTGTTAGCTCAAAGTTGCAGGAAACTCTGAGTTTTCCGGTTCACAATGCCAGTCCAACTCTGAGTCAGTTAATGCAACATACTCCGTTAAACTAACCTGCTCGCTGGCAGGTTTTCAAATAACTCAGTTTCTTCTCCTCCTGAAACTGCAGACTGCGGTTGTGTGTCCGTTCCTTGAAGAGACAGAGGGATTGAAGCGCAAATACTGAGAAGAATTCTCTTCTAGGAGAGTTATCCCACCACGTTTAGATGTTTTATCGTTTTCGGACGAATATTTGTTAGAGCGTCCCGTTTCTCTGTGGAATATATAGCCTAATTTATTTCAACAAAATTTTCAGCCCGCATATTGCTCGTGTGACACAATCGAGGACATTCTCTCAGTTCAAAACAAATTGCGTTTTTCATTTTTTTTTTGTTGTTGTTGTTGTTGCAAAAAGTTTTCATTATCGTTTTGTTTTATTACGAAAGAAACAACCACGACTTCATTCATTAAAGGCACAGTCAGTTTCTACCACGAGTGGGCTGTACAAAAAATAGGCTAATGAATAACTCTCTGGGGAAATTCTTCACAATTTGGTGGAAAGTCTGCTAATTTGCTGTAATGAATGATCAGCAGTTCGTTTCAATTCATTCCAAGTCAAAAGACCTCAAGATAGAACAACTAATGTTTTAAAATGTGAAAATTAAAGTCTGTGGAATTATCCTGAAATAAGTTATTTGTATCAGCTTGGAATGATACCGGGCGTTTATCACAACGAGCTGTACACGGCCATTTACCCAGCTGAGTGAGCCATTTTAATCATTAAAAAACAGCTTTTTGGACAGATTAATCAAAGTCAATGCAAAGACGCGCCTTTGCATTGACTTTGAATGAATCTGTCGCGCGAAATATTCGTTTCGCGTCCGGTGAATTTACTCAGAGGTTTCACTTTAAGAAAAGCGCGTTCATGTTCCAAGCTTCTGAAGTAGAGGGGCGAGCGGCTCTGTTGTGTTTTGAGAACATTTCAACTGTCAACAGTAGTGACGTCATATCGCCGATACAGCCTTTAATAACTGTGTGGTAATCAAAGTATCCTGCTAAAATCAAATCCTTTTTCAAAAATACTGTGCGTACATATATGAGCACAAACCCCCATCAAAAATCCCGCCCCCCCTCTCAGAATATAGTTCCAACGTCTATGCTTTGTAGCATGTGCAAGAACACACACACACACACACACACGCACGCACGCACGCACATGCACGCATGCGTACAAACTACAGAAACGATGTGACGAAAAGTAAACATTTCAAAGAAACACATGTTCTAGTTTTGCTTTGGTTTAACAGTGGCTGACAAGGCATCCAGGGCTGACATATTTATGGAGAACCTTTTGCAATCAGCTGTGTCCTCAAGGCAAAACTGAGTACGCGTGTATGTGTGTGTGTGCGTGTGTGTTTGTGTGTGTGTTTTTGTGTGTGTGCACGAACATAGGACCAGCAAATGTTAGCCCAACACTGAGTACACACACTGAGCCAATTCTGTGTGGCTGTATGGGTGGTCTCCAATATTGACTCCAGTGTCAGGAAAATGTCTTTGGAATGTTTTAAGAAGAAAGGTTTTAATCATTTCAAATTTACATTTTAATAAAGAATGAATCACCTCAATAAAGGCCTGAATTTGATATTTTTCTCTTAAAAAAATTAATCACACATTAAACCCTTATAAAAATGCAATAAAATCGTGTTGCGACAGGTTTGATGCAGCTTTTGAGACTAAATATAACTGGACAAAACGGGATAAAAAATAGATACATCATGAATGGATGTGAAATTGCCAATTGAACTGTGCAAATCAGGGCATGACTTTGAGAATGCTTGTGCTTTACCTGATTTTGCTTTTTGTCACACTGTCAGATGCCATGACTCAATTTAATGTCTTTGTAAAAGCATCTTTAAATTGCATTTAATCTGAAGTAGGGGAGACCGGGTCTAGTTGTTTCACTTTTTCTTTTAACGGCTGTAGAATTGACATTATCAGGTTTTTGTTATCAATATGCACTGTAAAGATAGAAAGTTTATTAGACTACATGACTGATCTGGGCAACACCTATATTCTCTGCCATGCGTAATGCTGGTGAGAAAAAATAGACCCCTGTCATTTGTAACAAACTACCCCATATATGGGGTAGTTTGTTACAGGAGGGGTAGTTTGTTGCAGGTTGTGGGGCATTTTGTTACACTAAGAATTTGCTTAAGTGAGACGTGTTTCCCACTTAAGTAGGTAAGTTAAGGGGGATGCCTTACTACTATTATGCCACGAAGCCACAATAAGGAACCTCTTGAGTCATTCTCTGATGAGATTGCCACGTTTTGTTATTCGTTTGTAATTTCAAGGCATCTTTCTGAAATACAAAAAGGTAGAAAGTCATTCAGTGAAGTAATTTGATCTTGCCCAAGTTGTTACAGGTTTTGGGGCAAGTTCTTACTGTAACAACTTTGGTGTATCAACCAGTCCATCAGCAACCCTTCGCCATTGTCCCGACATTTTGAAATGTTCCAGTGCAGTGTTTACATGGGTGTGCCATGACACAGTGGCTAATGTCTTCCTCTCTCATAATCCAGAAAATCTCGGGTGTGTATCAATTACACTTGATGTGAATCGAAATCTCCCAAACACCAAGAAAGTTACTTTTTCGAGCATTTTTCTGAAACACTAACCTGCGACTTTTCGACGACATCCTTCTGTCACGTAAAGATCGCGGACACCTTCGCGGAGCAGCAGGAAAAATTAGAGCGCCGTCTGTGTTTTATCATCGGAACTATTTAGAATGTAACAACATGGACGTGTAACAACTAGACCCAGTCTCCCCTAGTATAACAGACCGCTTCAGGAAACTCTAGCGCCTTTGATGGACTTTTTATCCATTCAACATTGCATAGTTTTCAAGAATATAAACCCCTGAGCAAAAATATAAAAAAGTAATAAAAAATTGGCATCCCTGCCCCCAGTTTTGCATTGAGGAAGAGGTTTCAGAGTTTAGACCTGAACCCTATAAAGAATATTTGGTCTTGCATTAAACACAAACACTAGCCGGGAAACTTTTCAACCACTCAACTGTTTGAAGCCATCAGCAATAAGAGGAAGAACACAGACTCTTCTATCAGCCTGCAAGTTTACCGACAGGGCTTAAACATTTATATAATTCAAAGGAAAACATATTCCATGCTGAGATACGTTATCTATTTACTTAATTCTGGCTAATTTCTTGGCCAATGACTCGTGTGCAAACCAGTAAGCTTTGTTGGTTTCCACTTTGGGCTTGGCAAACTCTCAGGAGTTTACACCGTCCATTGCGGCATGAAAAATCCGGAATAAGAACATTATAAGCCGCACATTATCCAGTCAACAGTAGCTGCATCATGCATAACTTACTGTAAAACGATGATTTTCTTACTTAACTTTAGTCTGGTCACCTTGTTGCTTTGACTGAGTTGTAGAGTCAACTTTATCGGAACAAAACTGAATTCTTTCAGAGAACTAAAGCCACAAGTAGACTTGACTTTGTCAAATTGAGTGAATTGAATAAACTTTTTTTTTTTTTTTTTCCGTGTGAATGGCACAGTAACCGCCATGCATAGTTGATGTTCTTACCTGCCGGTAATCAGCTGACTTCGTGACGGCGTACATATGGGCTGAACGTAATAGTTCTCCAACTTAACACCTTCGGCGGCAAGTTTGTCCAGCGTGGGGGTGTGTATACCCGAGCCGTGGTAGCCGATGTCGTGAAAGCCTTGGTCGTCCGTCAGAAAGAATATGATATGCGGTGGCTGTCTTGGCTTGAACTCGGGTTTTCTGCCTTTGAAATCCAAGTAGGGCTCGTTTTCCATTTGATCGGTCTTTGTCCAGTCCCAGGACAGATAGCCGAAGCTCAGCAAGCTCATCATTGAGAGCCCGGTTAGCGCCTGCGCTGCCATGGCGAGTAAGAACGTACACAATTTTCAGACGCGATTGGAAATTAATTATAATGTGCACGTTAATGTCTGTTTCGGTATTTGCTTTATTCCATGTAGTTATTGCTTCAAATATTTCCCTGCTTGAGCAGTTTACAAAATGTTCCAAGAATAGGTTATAATCATGTAATTTCCATCCCGCTCTGAATTTAATCAAAACTCTCCGCATAAAGTATTAATGAAGCATTGTTCTAGATTCTGTATTTAAGTTAAGCCAGAGTGCGATGCTTAAAAAACAAGAGGTTTTCATCAGAGAAAAGTTTAAAGTAGTCAGCAAACCGCATGTCTGACCGTAACAGACCGAAACCTTACTTCGGTCTGATCTTTATATATGTTCCTCTGAAACTTCTGTCTTCTCTTCACTCTGTCTATTCTGTTCTTTCTATGCGGGCTCCGGTATTAACCCCGCCCGATAGCGAACGTCACAGCCAGCAGAAACGGTATGCCAAAGAAAACACGTTCGTGACCGTTCAGACTAATTTTAAATGGTGAGGAAACCGTTCTCAGATTGTCCCAAGGGGAAAACCGGCAGTTACCGGCATGTTTGCATCAGGATGTCCTCTCACCTCGAGCCTCAGCCGCTGATTTACATTTTTTTTTTTTTTTCATTTCAGCTTTTTCAACAAACTAACCGATGTAGTTTCCTCTTTATTTCATGTTTCTTTCTTTCTTTCCCTCTCTTTCTTCTTCTTCTTCTTCTTCTTATTATTGTTGTGGTTGTTGTTGCTGTTTTTATATGGATTATACAGCATCTTTTTCTGTTATGTAGGCTACCATAAAATTGCTGTCTGTCCAACTATTAGTGCTGACTCTTGTTGTGGGGTTTTGGGGTTTTTTCATAGAAATTAATGGTTTCACTGTAAATCTCATGTCAACATTTTTATATATTGATTATGAATAAAATTTCAACCTGTTAATGAATGGCTTGCGCCTCCTTTGCTGCACTTGTATAGCCTGATGTACAAGAAATTTACACTTGAGCTTGTTACTATGTACATTCATTGCATATGGCCAGGATTGAATTTATGGAAAAATACTCATATTTCATCAATCTGCTTGATTACTATGATTAGTGTTATTTGGGGTTTGGGGAAGGTTCCTTACAGTTATTTCTGGGGGGGGGGGGGTTCATTGTCTTGTTCTGCCTTGTAACTGATTGTCAGTTATTTCTGGGGTTCATTGTCTTGTTCTGCCTTGTAACTGATTGTCATGCCAAATAAAATAATATTAATCACACAATAACTGTGACTCTTGCAACTGTGTGCCAGCCCATTACAAACAGCCCCAGATCAAATACATACTTCACATACTTGAGCGGGGAGTTCTGCTGATTTTCAAGTGGACAGCTGATTGGTAATATTTACCTAAGTAAAGAAGGTCGTACAGCTGCCAGCCTTTAGGCTAGTAGCCCTTAGCATTTTTTGGTTCATAGTTAATCTAAAATGCCACATAAAAACTCACCTCTTTCACACATCACTTTCTGTCACTATAGTAGAGATATTAAAGTAAACGAAATAAAAGTTGACTCGCACCCAGGAGAAACAGTTCTTGCGCCAACATTGTGGTTTGAAACTGCAGCCAAAGGAGGCAAGTTTTAAGTATTGCAAAAAATGTATGGGAGGAAACTCACGAAGATATTTGTTTTTATTGCTATTAATTGATAGGCTTCAGAGGAAAGAGCAAATTAGCCAGAGTCTTGACAGAAGCCTCCCACCGGGGTGGGCAGTAGGTGTTAAGAAAAACTCAGCTTTAACTCCTTGGTTATTTTAGGAAAACAGTATCCACGGATCCTTGGGGAATATGTAATGCATGACTAACTTAAAACATACAGCTCTGTGTAAAAATGTATTTATTTTGTTGAATTTGGTTTTTTTTTTTTTTTTTTTTTGGAGTAGAAGGGAACCTATAAAAATGCATTGCTTACGTACGTGCGCTTTATAATCAGCTGGGATTTTTTCTAGTAACTGTGCTCATGCACTACAGCTAAAGTAGTATGTAGATCTAATCGTTTGCACCAGCCATGTCTGGTTATAAAGCAGGGGTATGGAGGGCAAACATGACTGAGAAGTTTTCAACAATCATCAAATCACAATCCTCAAGGGTCGGCAGCTGCTGGTTTTCCTCCCGCCCTTTGCCAGGGAACTGGGTATGAAAACAGTCTGGCCAAGGAGTAATTATTCAATCAATCACTGGGAGAAAAGAATGCCGTATTTGGATTTGTGGTCCCTTCTGTGCTCAACATGGGTCAGAACTTTGCCAGTGAAATAATTTTGCCAGCTGGGCGCTCAATAGCAGTGGCGGGCGGTGGACGGAAAACGGGGGGCGGAAAACATCCCTTGAAACGGATGAGATTATTGACCCGATTTCAATTATTGTTCTTGGTCTTCTCTTATAATGAAATGTTTAGGCGAGTGAATAATAAATTCTATAAAATGTCTAATTCACATGCCTTAATAGGCTACTCTTCTCGAAAACACCACTGTGGATTTTCCTCGTTAAATTTCGTCACATCCTAAGCAAGTCATCAAACCTGTGCGTAATGATTGTTTAATTGAAAAAGATTGAAATGCGCTCTTTTTTTGCGTTCAACTGGTGCGTTTGATTTGTCGTCTTAACGAAGACAATTAGCTACACCTGAGAGGGGAGAGTTCAAGTGTCTTTTACCAGGGAAATTGACTGAAAACAGATCAAGACTAATAAGCAGTTTAAAGACATGTTTATCGCCCTCCTTGTTCTCTGTCCACCGCCCACCACTGGCTCAATAAGCTGTATGCAGTGATGTTCAGTCTCAAAGTGTGCTTATGTTTACTTCATCTTTTTGATATTATATAATGACTGAGGAAACGGCAAGTAGTATCAGCTGAGTATAGAGATATTTACTTGATTATCTTGCAATTTTACGTGCGTAATTTTCTTGCCTAGTGATAGGAGATTTATACTGCCAGAGGAGACATCAGGAATCATGCGCTTTTCAGTCCTGAGAGTATGACCCTGTTAAGCTAAGTACATTGTCAGTCACTGTTGCCTCACATAAGATTGTGGGTTCAAGTCCAGCCTGGGGCCTTTCTGTGTGGAGTTTTCACGTTCTCCTTGTGTGTGTGTGTTTGTGGGTTTTGTCGAGGCACTTTGGTTTCCTCCTACAGTCCAGCGTGCCAGACAAAATGGTGACTCTAAATAGCCCAGAAGTGCGTGAGTGCATGGCGTTTGATGCTTAAAATGGGCTGGTAATTTTGCCCCTACTAACCAGGAATATGCTGGTGAGATTATAGATTGAATAAGACCCCTCTGTCTATACGGCAAGGCACTCT
Source organism: Gymnothorax javanicus (assembly GCA_029692085.1). Lineage (NCBI taxonomy): Eukaryota > Metazoa > Chordata > Actinopteri > Anguilliformes > Muraenidae > Gymnothorax > Gymnothorax javanicus. The sequence continues at coordinate 1,699,193 of CM056199.1, read as the reverse complement.
ATGGTCACATCAGCATGGAGATATATGTGCTAAACCTCATGTTAGCGTTTCTCTCAATAAAATCTGCACGCTTTCAGGCTACATCTATGAGTCAACTCTGTCTTAACTTACACACTTATTATTACTCATTATCTTGGGCCGATTCAGTCAGATACGCATTGCTCTGGATCCCGCTGACTCAGTTTGAGCAAACATTTTTATCTCACAGCTCGACAAAACCACTTTATCAAGCCACGGGGGAACAAACAAAGGCAGACACGCACGCGTTCGTTGAAGAATAGCCCCCTTGGGGGGGAGCACAGTCTAAACAATCACAGACGCAAGGCGAGACTGTGCTTGGGTCTGGGGCCCAACTCTGCCAAAAAAAAAAAAGCCCTGTCTGAGTTAGTGTTTACTCTCATGAGTTTTAACATCGAAGTCAACTTTTTTTTCTCTTGTGAAAAAGTAAATTTACTTTGTCTTGATATAATCTCATCTGCTATATTTTTGTTGTAGAATACCATGGAAATGCAATGTTAAGTCAAATAGCAAAATTCCCGCTACATATGACTTTAAACACCACTTTCCTCTTTCTCTTGTTTGCAACTCCCCCTCCCCCATCAGTGCTATTTGTCTGTTTATTTTTCTTTCCCAAGAGAAGCTGAGCTATAACACACACTAAAAATTGGTTCACATGACAAAGAATATAACTAGAGGCACTCCTAGAGTGCAAACCTCAGCACAGTCCAAATCTTGGTGAGTGGGAGCAAAGTTCAGTTATCGCGTGTCATAGGTTTTCAAGATGGCTGCCGTGGCGGCCATATTTGTTTGACTGACCGCGGTCAAAATCATTAGGGTCCATCCCTGATGTAATAGCAACCCATCCAAAAAATTTCAGAGATAACCATTCGTTACTTTTTGAGTTATCTTGTTCACAAACAAACAAACAAATGAAAGGTCATTCATAGAATGATGACTTGCTGGAATCATGCCCAGATCTCTGAAACAGATTGACGGAATGGGGTTGGTTTCAAGTCTCTAGCTGTAATAGTAGCGAAGTTATGAACCAAAATGTGTTTTGGACCTTTCTGGTGAGCTTGATCTTGACCTTTGACCTTTGGCCTCGAAAAGAAGTGGGTCTCTAGCCACAAGGCTAGTCAATGTTGTCACCAAGTTTGGTGAAGATAATGTGAAAATGGTGGCCTGTAGAGTGCACACAGACAGACAGACAGACAGACAGACAGACAGACAAATAAACGAAATAGAGTGCTGCTTAGGTGACCTTGACCTTTGACCTAGATTTACCAAAATAGTGCAGTGCTTAGGTCAGGTAACGCAGGCCTTGAGTTTATCAACAAATTATGCACTTGGTTTGAAGTCTCTACACCGATTAGAACTGAAGCTATGGCCACTTATGTGTTTTTGACCTTTTGTGTGACCTTGACCTTTGATCTAGATTCGCCAATATAGTGCAGTACCTAGGTCAAGTAAGATTGACCTTTTGTTTATCAACAATATGCACTTGGTTTGAAGTCTCGACGACGATTAGAACCGAAGATATGGCTTCTTATGTGTTTTTGAAATTTTGTGTGACCTTGACCTTTGACCTAGATTCACCAAAATAGTACAGTACCTGCCCAGTGCCAGTCCTATGTTGAGTATGCACTTGGTTTGAAGTGTCTACGATGATTAAAACCGAAGATATGGCTTCTTATGTGTAAGACATGGCTTCTTATGTTTTTGACCCTTTGTGTGACCTTGACCTTTGACCTAGATTCACCAAAATAGTACAGTGCCTGCCCAGTGCCAGTCCTATGTTGAGTATGCACTTGGTTAGAAGTGTCTACGACGACTAGAACCGAAGATATGGCTTCTTATGTGTTTTTGACCTTTTGTGTGACCTTGACCTTTGACCTAGATTCACCAAAATAGTGCAGTGCCTGCCCAGTGCCTGTCCTATGTTGATCATATAATATGAAACTGTGGACGCCACAGTGCAAACAAACAAACAAACAAACACACAAACAAACAAATGAACAGAGTAATATACTTGCCAATCCGAGATTCCTTGGATTCTGGCAAGTAACAAACCCACAAACAAACGAACAGAGTAATATACTTGCGAAATCCGAGATTCCGGCAAGTAACAAACAGCTCCGATCACATAACCTCCTGCCAACTTCGTTTTGGCGGAGGTAAATTCTTCTTCAGTCTCCACCAAAGTCTTTTTTGTTGTTGTTATTGTTACCGTTTTAAATTTAAGAAAATATCTTCACTTGATCAGACTTCTGTTTAAAACTAAGAGGTCTTTTCTTGCAGTGAGATTTGGTTCCATGAAAATGAAAGGGTCGATTCCCGTGCACTTTCAAATAGCAGCCCAATATGTCATCTGCCGAATGGCTGGCAACCCGAGCTCCCGGCCCCTTGCACCGCAAGTCAACAGACAGCGACTAACACCTCAAGGTCCCCCAGCTGATCAAGCAGCAGTGTCTTCATACACATGAAGTGATTTAGCAGTGAATCTCACAATGATCCCAGAAAGGTAATGTGCACAGATTTGGCAGCTTTGAGGTTGACTCTTACTTACATAACAGAGCACGACATTGCAGTTTAACAGCTCAAGTTTAATTGTACCTGTCACGACTCTCATGTGAATTTCCATTGTTCCTCCTCCCATCTTGTGTGTCTTTTCGATGTAGGCTATTGTCTCTTTTCATTGGTTTGACGCCTTGTGTGCCTCCCTCACTGTAAACCCAGATAGTCCGGTGTGCTCAATTCTTGTGTGAAAAATGCATCACACCTGGCAAGCTTGCCAAGTGTGAGGCATTTTTGTTCCCCATCCCCTTATGTGTATGCGGCATATACACTGCCCGGCCAAAAAAAAAGTCGCACACTCAAATATTTAGTTGGAACCCCTGTAGCTTTGATTACAGTGCATATTCGTCTTGTCATTGTTTTGACAACTATATGCAATGCCAGAACATTTATTTTCAATCAGAAATGCCATAATTTTTGGCCGAGATCTTGTCTCCTCGACATAATGGTTGAACCACTCGGTGGTCTTTCTTGAGCACATCCCAATAACTTTTAATGTGTTCAAGGTCAGGACTTTGTGGTGGCAAATTTGTTTGTGAAAATTATTCCTCATACTTGTTTTTCTCATTCATGGTTTTCTTTGCTAGATACAGGCCAATAAATTGCCCGTTCTGAAATACTGTAACATCTTTTCCACCATCAAGGGATGTGTCTTCCGACGTGATTTTATAAGAAATGAGTAGCAACGCGCTTCATCAGTCAGGATTAAAATGATTATTGCCAGCTGAAACATATTAATAACCGCAATAATGAACCAATTATAGAATTTGTTCATTAATTTCCAAACGGTGACTTTTTTTTTGGCCGGGCAGTGTATATGAATGAATATATTTATGAATGAACCCTGACGAAGGCTTTATTGCTGAAATGTTGGTGAAATTATAAAATAAAAACTTAGTGCGTATTAAGTTCTGAGTGTGGCACGACCCCTTCTCTTTGATATGCAGCATATGTACCCTATTGCTTTGAGTCTGTTAGTTGCTGGATTGTCACATGCTACATGCCCTTGAGCAACCATTCAGTATCTTCCTAATCCAGAGTTTATCATCTTGAGAAATTATTCGTAACCTTTCATAATGCGTCAGTGCCAAAGTACTCTTCCTCGTCTCATCGATCGGAACAAGCTCCCAAGCCTTTCTCGCAGTCTCCAGGATTGGGATCGCATTCCTGTTAATCGTTTCTCAGTCTGTTGCTCTGCCCAGTTTATTAAGAACACCTCCCAAGCCCTCTGCGGTCATCGAGATTGGGATTGCGTTCCAGCTAAACTCTCTGGTCCTGCCCTCTAGTAGTTCTGCTCTGATGAGGGTGACCTCCATTGGGCTCCTCAGAAAAGTTCAGTAAGACTGTCTGTTCATCAAATCCTGGGAAATGGAAAAAATGGAAAATGAAAATGGAAAAAAAAAAAAAAAAAAAAAGCCGGCCTTAATGCCTTTTTTTCTGCAAGAATTTTATGACTCAGCTGTTATGATCTGGTTTTCTTTCTAGTTCACATTTTCTGTTAGTCTGAGTTCTCTGTCAGGTTCATTTGTATTTGGTTATTTTTATTACCATTGCCAGTTCCTTGAACCATTGTCTCTCCCTGTTATGTATTAATGCCAGTGCACTTCCCTGTCTGCGAGCTGTCACATTTCCGGTGATTTCGGAAGTTTTCCGGTGTTTCACAAACTTCCTTCACTTTTCGTTTAGCTTCCTTAAACACTAATTACTAATTAAGTACTAATCCCACTAACACTATATGTTTTGTCTAGTTTATCTACTAATCCTTACTAATATACTAATCCTGTAAATAACTAACATACTAACTTGCACCATTTGGGTAATATTATTACCGCACGAACTATTAACTTTACTCATTGGATCTCTCCGCTTTCCACACTAATCTGTAACTCAGCCCACTTTGCTCTCCCATTCCTTTGTCTTAGTTTCTGCAGATACTTTCCCAAATAACAAGCACCTCCACTCCGGATCTGCCCCGGCTCTGCCGACTCCAGCTGATCCGGCTCAGAGCCGGGGCAGATCCGGAGCGGAGGTGCTTGCTATCTGGGTTGCAACTATCTCTTCTACTAATGTGTTTCTCCCATCTCTCTTCACTTAGGTACTCCTTGAATGGAGCTGTTATTCAAGGATGTCTAGTGACACTAGTCTTTGTCATTGGGTGCATCTCAATGCGTAGGCTGCATCCTTCGAAGGCTGCATTTTTAGGGGTTGTCATATATTTCTATCCGCCACACTTACATTCAGGGTGAAAGACAAGGATAAATTTAGTGGTAGGGTTAGGTTTGGGGCTAGGTTTAGGTTTAGGGGTTAAAGTTAAGGTTAAGGTTGGGGAAACTTGTGACGACTCACTTAAACCAAAGCTGTTTAATGGAGATGAAATGAGGTCATGTCAGTTTGGCGGATGGAATTCAGTGACGACCCCTAAAAATGCAGCCTTTGAAGGCTGCAGCCTACGCTTTGAGATGCACCCATTGTTTCCCGTTTTGTATTCTTAATGACCTCTCGTATTTTCCCCTCTCAGTTAATGTTTAGATTATCCCTAACACCTATTGCCCCGCCTGGCCCGTTACCTCCCTTGTGTATATATAGTCCCACCCTGCAGTCTGTTCTTTGTCAGAACGTTGATCTACTTCATTCAGAGCCGAGCACCCAGTACGCCTGTTTGTATTTAGAGATTCTGTGACATCCCTTTGCCTGACTTCGATTTTTTGCCTGCCCCTTTAGATTTGTCTGCCCTTCTGATTTACTGGTTTCGATCTCTGCTTGTTTTTTGACTTTTGGATTTTTGCCCACTGTTTGGATTTGTCGCCCTGTGATCTCCTGGCTCTGACCCTGCCGGAATAAAGACAACGATTCTACTTTTTCCCTGGCTCGCATCTGGTCCTTTTTGTCTGAGTGTCACACCAGCGGTATAGCTTGGCGTATTTTAGGGGTCTAAAGCCTTCCTAAAATAGTCCATAGACCCCTCTCCCCCCAAATAATGTGTATATTTTAAGTTTATTTCATCAATAGCTGGAGGAGAACAGAAGAGTGAGTCCTCTCATTTTCCAGCTTGGTGAAACATAGTTGCTGGAAAAGGTATAAATGACTTAAATACCAAAGTGGTATTCAGTTTGATCTTTGAGGATAGCAGCGATGTTGGGGAGGAAGTTTCACAGCTGGAAGACAATATGGAGGAAATATCTGGACCAGCCGATGATGAAGGGGACTCTGCAGATGAGGTCCGATTTAGTGAAGAGCAGATGTCTCCAGCTTCAGAGCTTTTGTGATCTGGAGTGAGCTGATCTCCACCTGGAGGCTTAGCAGGAGGAACTGGAGCAGGTCCTTGTTGGAGGGGCTTAGAAAGGCCCTTGTGACTGCAGTAATTCAGCGACGCTGGGTTACAGGACTCTTTGTCCCTGTACTTTTCACCCCCAGGCTCTTCGTCCCCGAGGACTTTTCATCCCTGGATTTTTTTATATACACGTAAGCTTTTTGTCTCCGGACTCTTTGTCCCCGTAAGGAGCAAAACATTTTGGGAGAAGCAGGGTTCTCACTAGGTTTTTAGGATGGACGGTCAAAATCAGTTTTCGTAGGGTATTGGAGGGTCCTCCTTTATAAATCCCAACAACAGTCTTTCATGTCTGGGGACGAAGAGTCCGGGGATGAAAAGTCCTTTGAGAGGAAAAGTCTGGGGACAAAAATTCCAAGGAAGTAAAATTCGGGGACAAAAAGTCTGGGGACAAAGAGTTCGAGGACGAAAAGAGTCCTAGAGCCGCGACGCTGGCACCTCCCTGACACACCGGCCACAGGTGCATTAATAAGGGCAGGTCAGCTGTCGGTTAGAGGCTCTGAACAACCTGATGTCCCACAGGAAGGAAACTCAAGGAGACAAGACTCAAAAGAGAGAGGGGGGCAACTTCTGAGCTAGAAAAAGACAATAATACCCCTTTCATTATTGGGAAGATTAGTGTGATGTCATGACCAAATTATCACCATGGAGATGTGCCATATTTTGGCCATAAACAAAACTGTTCAGTATGTTGAACGTTGTATGCGAGGAGAAACTCGCCATGACATTCTAACTTCTCTCCCTCATACTCTCCTGCACTTGCACTTTCAAGTTTGGGAGTCCCCAGTGGTGTTGTGTCTTCACGTGTCCTGATCTGACTGCATTTTCACCTCGGTTAATGAGCCTCAGCTGCTCTGAAAAGAATAACAAAATGCCGAATGAGCTTCTGCATTTTTGTTTGTTCCCATCCAAGGGCTGTTGCTACCATGTGACATCATGTTAGAGCAGAAGTGATGAAATGGCTTATCTGTCCCACAGACAAAGAAAGACCCACTAACACCTGCTAATGTGTGTTTTGCTTTTAGCGGGAAAGGGTACAATCAGCATTCATTCCACGGACAAATGACTGCAGTGTTCACAGGTATTTATCGGCTCTAGTTCCAATCGGCAGTGATGGAAACATGACTCCATGGTGGACACGCTAATTTTTGCCCCTTTTGCCCCTTTTACTTGACATTACTACAGCATTACATATGTTTTCATTGTCTGTGTTAGTACCCTGTTTTCTGGTGCATTTGTGATGTTGAACTTGACACCAGGAAAAAAAAAAAACAGATAGGCAAACTCTTCTACTGGCAATGGGAAAGGCCTCAGTTGCCTATTTTTAATGGGTTTACCCACGTTTAATAAACCTACATATACGCAATCATTTTGGTGTAAAAATGGTTTGAAAATACAACTTGCTGCAAGTATAGACAATGCATCTGAAAGAGTCTCGCAGTCGAAGTTTCCTCAAACTGTAACATTTCCAGAGACTCAAGTGACACGTCATCAACATCATGATACTGTTTTTATGTGATTTTTCTCTTTATGTTATTGCTATTAGAATTGTTGCTTTGTTAAGTTTACTAGGGCAGTTCAAGAATGCTCCTATACTCCTTGAGTTCAGTGAAATTCATTGACATCATTATCGCTGTTGTGCTATTTTCTAAAGTTAACTACAATTATTCTCCATAAATGACTGGTCTAAATGTTACACTTGACCTTCTCTCTGAAATATTAATTACAATTCATTAACCTTAGATAATGACTCACGAAATATATATACTGTATGATTAAAAAAAAGATCTGCGTTTAAAATAACTTGACTAATTATGAGGGTCAACGGAAGTTTGGTTCTCATTAAGTGGTGGTGTAAAATCTAAAAAAAAAACTTAAACTGCTTCCTGAAATACTTACTCATTACTCATTGGCTGTGAACAGCGGCCGGGTAAATCTCTGATCTTCATCCTTTGTTCTGAAGACCAACTATACAGGGATTCTTGGGCAAGGTCAAAAATGAATGATTCCAAGGTTACTATGAGCGCATAGAGAACGAGGTATATGTTGAGGTTCAGAGGGTAAATAATTGATCTAAACATGAAATGCTCCTAATTAAGATGAATTAATAGCTTGTTAAAATCCTATCACTGCAAATATGGTTGGAGCAAGCACCAGCACGCACGCTAGGGCCCCAGGACCGATGTTGAGAGCCATGGATATACAAGCATTGACATGTGTATGGATGCCAATAGAGCGATGAGCATAACTACAATGGGTTCTTGATTGGGCCAGTCCGGTGTATAAGCCACAAGGGTGCGGCGCTCACAATGTGATAAACTGAAATTTATCTGTAAAAACAATTCATCTGAAATTGATTACATTTAGAATTTTGACATCTGCAGAACAAATAAAAAGATGGATGCTAGGATATTTTTTTTCTCCATTTGTGGTTTTCCCTTTAGTTACTCTGCCAAATTTGACATGTGCGAGCACATCGTACGGGCAACATCCTCCGTCGGTTTCACGGCAGTAAAAACAAGCGGCGAAATTCTGTAGAAACACGATGAGATGGTGTTTACAAAGGCAGCCGTTTCGTCAGCTGCTTCTGTGACAGCACAAACTGGCATTCAGGAAGGCTGCAGAGACACCTGATTGGCCGAGCGGGAAGTTCTGCTTCGCTGTCAACCCGTTTCCGGTCTCTCCACAGTCCGCTAAACAGCACCACACTTGTGTCATTGACTCTAAATTGCCCAGAGTTTTGAGCGTGTGAGAGAACAGCGTGTGCCTGGGCGCTTCCTGTGACGGATTAATGAACTTCCCCTCCCTCAATGCATGCTGGGATAGATTCCAGCCCCCCACGACCCTGTCCAGGAATAAACGGGTTTGATTGTAGATGGATGGCTGTTGAGTCATTTAATCCTGGATAATTCCTTACTCTGATTACCCCGAATTCTCTGGAGCAAGTATCTCAAGATGGCTGGAGCTCACTCATGCTGTACTCTTAGGCTCAATGTACGAACAGCATAATTGTAAACAAACAAATAAATAAATAAGTATAAGCCAATTGCAGATCTCACTACTACACCAGGCAGAAAAATACAGAACCGAGTCCAGCTGTTCGGCTATTCATGAGCAGCGGAAAAATAAACAAACTGCACTGTTAAACGATTCACGAGAGTGCACGCTTCGGACTGGCTGGATAGTTCTTTTTTTCCCCCTCGCTGTCACCCATTCAACAACATTAATAATTGAAGAACTGTGTGCATGGATGTACAGTCGATCCCTGGGTCCGGAATCATCACTCATCCCGGTGCCCTAAATTTGGGAAAACATCAAATGCCCTACTGGTGGTCACCACCATCTATAAATCTGATCTCTGAGTCCAAGCCGCCATCTTGTCAAAAAGAGCGCACATCTCCCAAACATTCCATAGGACCACACAGCTGTAGAACGAGGCCCCACGGCTGCCGCTTTTCCAGAATCTGGGTTCTTCTCCCTCTCCGTCTGTACTCTGGGCATCTGAAAACCTTGCTCTGTGTTCCTCCCTTCCCCCCTGCCATTACTCATTTTTACTGACTCGTACCGACTGTATGGAGCTGACTTCCTGCCGCGATACAGTACGTACTCTGTTCGGGATAAGCAGAATTGTGTCGGGGGAAGGGGCTTGGAGTTGTCAGCAGCAAACTTCAGGGCTTCTGGTGGTCCCAGAATAGGACCAGGCCCGGCAGATACTCAGCGACTCCATATTCCTCACTAACCATCGTGCAGCCGAATACCCAAACATTCTCGGCCTCCTCATTGAACTCTGTGAAATATTCCTGCAGAGTCAAATTAAGCCTGTCACTGTTAAAATAGTCTATCTGAGCCCTCTCTTGCCAGACTCTGTAATAGCTGATCTTCAGAACATTTTCCTGGGAATATTTCCAGATAGCAAGCCAGCCTCACTTTCTCCAGTTTCTGGCTGACTTTACCAGAATCTGCTCCAATCCCAGACCTTTATGCCGGAGACCAGTCCTATCTGGGTTACTTTAGAGCTACTGAATGTTAAGTCCTTGAATCGTCGTGGCCTTTCACCACGCAGACGGCCACCCAGAGTTGACCGCAAAAGAAATCTTCTTTTCTGTCTCAGGTTAGATACATATTCATAAATAATATAAGCAAAATGACATGCTGTGTAATTGTATCAGGCTTAATTTCCCATCTTCCTGCAAACTAATGAGGTTCAGTGCCCTTGATACACCATTTGGCTCCAACTGCTTACGGCCGGCTTTCATCTCCGTCATTCCGCAAACCAGACCCGTTTGGTTCTGATTATCTCCTGGAGCCTTATGTCTGCGTCATTTCATAATATCCTGCCCCAGGATCTCTTATGCGGGGAAAACTGAGAAGCCGTGAGGGGGAATAATTAGCCGAATTGTTTGTCGAAAAGAGCAGCTCTGGTGTTGTATTTGCAACAGATGTTGGGGCTCGGACGAGGCAGGGGTTTTGCTCGTAAACTAGGCCTGTTGGCTTATATGAGCACAACCATCCTCACCGAACTGTAGCCCCATCCCCCCCACCCAACCTGTCACCCCCTTCACTGCACACAACACCCCCCCCTAACACAGCAGGCAACAGAGCTCCTCACTCAGTGTCAAGCCCTTCTGCATGTTTGCAGATTAACACTGGTTAGCTTTGCTGTTGAACTGGGGGTGGCGTAGCGTCGGGATACTTGCCAAGACTCCAGCAGGTTGGTGATGCAACCCCCATTGTCACAACAGTCAGCATCAGTGTTGCTACTTCATCAAGGCTCTCAACGGCCCTGAACTCCAGGGGTAATTGGTTCCTGATTAGCCTAATTAAATTTATGTCCTTTTGGATGAGAGAGTGATGTGAGTCGTGAGCATACCTCTTTGCGGCATCCCCGTGCAGTATGTTCTGGTCTTCGCTGAGTTTTGTTTCCAGATCAATGAAAGCGTGTTTCGTTTCTTGCATCATATTTTCCACAAACACAAAACAAACTCATAGCTCATGCTTTTGCTTTTTTTTTGGGGGGTCTTTCATTTTGCTCTCAAACTCTTATGTTTCAGTGACTGAGTGACAACACATTCGGCAGTCTGACAGCCAGTGATTTCAACAGTAAATCTGTAATTTAATCAACTGTAATCTCTTTATACAGTAATCACTTGGCACTTGGAATATCACATCTGGAAAGCAGAATATGAGGTATACACTGTAGTCATCATCGCATTATGAGCTATTTTATGACAAAAATATGGCCTTAAGACAGTGTGTAATCCCTCAATAAACCAATGAACTTAGCACGAATCAGAGCTACAAAACTCTGGCTGAAGCGACGCCAACATTCCTTTGTCTTCAACAATCTGAAATTGATCAATACATTTATTAAAATAAAAGCCAGTCTACAAACCAAAACCAGTCCACATGACTGAGAATGAAAACTCCCACTTCAGGCTATGATTAGCCTTGTAAATCATCGCTAAGAGAGTAATGAATACTGTCGACTGAAGTCGGCCATCTTAGCTGTCTTAGGCATCGCTGTGGATAAATGAGGTGGCTTTTGTATTTTGAGCTATTTTTTTAAATCTTATTTTCCCCCATATTTTGAATAAACAAATGGAAAGGGGAAGGAATCATGAACAGCATTCACATTTCTGGAGTCCGACGTCCAGCAGTCTGACAGTTTGACAGGGACTAAGCTCTCAGACAGAGGAAAGCTGAGTGGAGAGAAAGTTCTGGCGTTCCAGCCCAGATATTTTTTATGAGGCTTTTACTTGTGCGGGTAGAGAAAGAAAGAAACCACTTTGCTTTGCTTTTATAAAAGGCGCTAAAGTAAATCAGGCCTGAAATATACATATGACCACAAGAAGGGAGGTGTAAGGTCTGCATAAAATGGCCGCTGCTCACCTGAGAAAACCTTTTAGGAGAAAAAGAGAGAGAATAGATCTTTAAAAATATGGTTGTGACAAGACGGAAACCGAAGAAACAATGGAAAATTAAATTTTTAAAAAAGTACTCAGGCTGCAGGCAATTACTGGGCAAATGATCTTGGGAGCTGTAGAGTAGATCTGAAGGACCATTTCCAGGTAACTGGACCTATTTCCACATTAAGACTGAAAGAATAAGGTGTCATGAAATACTTGTAAAAATGTCATATATTCCGGTCTGCTGTTGAGTTTGCAATGCTTAAGACGAAAGGTCATCGAGTGTTACGACCAATCCTGTCCAATCTGGGCCAGTGTCTGGCAGGCGAAGCCACGTTCTGATCCTGTCATTTTAAAAAGTGCTTTTAAAAAGAATCATATTGTGTGGGTCTGCAGTATATAAAAAGGCCCTATTTCAAATACCATTTTGTTAAAACTACAAGTCACACACACACACACGCACACACAATCTCTCACACGCACTCACACACACACTCTCACACACACGCATGCGCGCACACACACACACACACACGCACATGCACACACACAAACACGCACACACACGTGCACACGCACTCTCTCTCACACACACACACACACACACATCTGCACACTCTCACACACACACACACACACACACACATACACACAGACACACACACACACACACGCACACACACACACACACATGGACACACACACACACACATGGACACACACACACACACACACACACACACACACACACACACCTGTTAGCCCGGAACAATCAATCTTAAAGCCTGTTCCTATATTTTACTGGCGGCTGGCTTAGTTTTTTGACAGAGGTTCAGAAGATTGGTGGATGAAATCCCAGTGTGGCCACAATAAAATCAGTGCAAGCTGTAGGGCCTCTAACCAAGGACCTTAACCCCATATGAGGAACTGATTTCCAAAACTCACTCAGTGCAAAATATTCTCCATTGAGATAATGGTGCTAGCATTTCCTTATAATATAAAATCATATTGACAAGGTTCTCAGTCCTGTATTATATGCTTGATCCAGTCGTATCATGCATGTAAACTTCCTCAATTTTCCAGAAAGTGCTCGGTCCGCTAGCTCAAATTAGACAAATGGAACTTGGTATAAGCGACATCAGCTGTGCAGTACAGATGGGTTTTTCTTCCATTCACGGCGTCATGGCCACTGGTTTAAAGGTTCTCCATCATGCAACAGAGACAGATGCAAAGACGTTCCCCGAATTCGTCGAGAATCCTGGTGATGCTGCGGCCTTTTACGCTCAGCCGCTAATGAAGAAAATGATGTCTTCACGGATGTCAACAACAAGGAAGTGCTGTTCTTGTAAAGCTATAATGCTAAAAATGTTGGAATTTTATGTTTTCTTATTGTGTCTTGATCAAAAATAACTTTGAAGTAAATGTTTATATTTTCTAAGCAGATACTCATATTTACGTGCAGCATCAGTTGATTCATAATTAATTTACATTTGATTGAACATTGGTGCAAAAAAGAAATAATCATAATTAAATGGTAGTTGGATTGAATAAAGCACACTAAAAAGACAATACAGTTAAGTGAGGTGTTGTCAAGAAAAGTAATAAAATGGCCAAATGTGGTTTTTCAAAACGTGCGAAGCCCAGGATTTGATGAACTTATCTAAGCTGCCATGAAATCACTTCATGAAATTTCAGTCCAATATTTTTGGCGATCAGGCATTTACTTTGTACATTGACATTAATTTAGAGGTTTTTAGCATTTAACAAAGCAGTATTTGAGAACGTTCATTGTGATTTACTCAGAATTGTTCAGATGCGACTCAGCACGTTTTGGAAAATCGCTCCTCCTTTTTCTTCAGTGGGGACAGGCGCCTGCTTCAGCCAATCAACTGCAAGCAACTAATGTACTAATTTCTTGTCTTTGTAAATCAGGGCTGCCCAGATCCAGCCCTCGAATCCAAATCCAGTCCTGGTTTTCTGTCTTTCCTGGTAAAAGCAAACAATAATTGCCGTGGATTGGCCGAAATGTCATCACACTCAACTCCCAGGTAACGGGAAGGTAGAAAATCAGCAGTTCTCGGTCCTCGAGGACCGTAATTTGGGGAGCACTAATGTAAATCATTATTTCTTCTTTACAGGGTTCAAAAACCCAGACGAGATAAAACTAATTCTATCAGTGTAAGACGTATTATGTCAGGTTTGATTTAACACTGAACAGATTGTCCAAAGATCTTTATTAACGCAGTAACTTGTTGAGTCAAAGTTGGGAGATGGATGTTTGGAGTGTGTTTTTTTTTTAAATAAATCTGTCTAGAACTTCCACTCAAAAGAAAAACTGACGTCTCTGATGAAAAATGTTGCCAGTCAGGATATTGCTTGACATCTCTTCCAAATTTATCCCACTTCATACCACTTCAGCAAGCCGCCTCGTCACACTGTTCTGTCATCCTTCCACTATAAACCACATTCATATATCTTAGAGTTGGACTTTCGCCACTTCAAATGATACTTCAACCTCAAAAAAAGTGATGACAGGCTTGTGACTGGATTATCTGAGAGTCGGTTTGCTATTACAGCTACTGACAAGGCATGCAATTACGGGAGCAAAAGATGTGTATATCTAAAAAATTTTCTCACGGCAGTGGTGATATTTTCAATCACACATATCGAAGAATAAGTTTAATTCTGGAAACTAAAATTAACTGAAAAAAGAACAAACGAAGAGTTTGTTTCCTAAATGCAATAAATGCCAAAATTAGTAAAACTGAGATAACACCATAGAGCGATAGCCCTGTGCTTCTTATACATGGTGCAAAAAAAATCTGTTTTGAGAAATTCATACTATGAGGTGTATTTTTTCATGGTCAAAGTTTGTGTTTTTCCAACACATTCTCATCCCGGACTCGTCATATCTTGACGCCACCTGCCCAAACGTCGATATACGAGGCAGAAGGAAGCTGTTGGCGTCATTATTTGAGGGTTATGGTTAGGTTCGGGTTAAAATTAGGGGGTAAATAGGGGTTATAGAGTTTGTTTTACATTGGCGTCGATAAATGCAAAATGACCTTTTGCCTCAAATTTTTCTAAAATATGACGCTCCGAATGAGAATGGGCTCGTTTTTCTAAAAAATGCAATCAGCGCCAACATAGAAAAAGCTGATTCCCTCAAAATGAGTAAAATGGATATATTGCATTTTGGAGACAAACTCTTCAAATTTTGTGCTTCAGTTCAATTAATGCCATATAGCTTATCAATTTTGCTTGAATTCAGATTGTCAAATTGTAGAGTACGAGCGATTTCTGAAGGCACTGAAGAATGTACTTTCGCAGAGCAGTGGGCTCCTGTATTTTATTAACAGCTTTTGAGCAGTAGAAGCCCTTGAGTTGTGCTGATAATGTCCTTTACCCTCAATTCATGCTTTTGAAACTGTGCATGCGTCTGTGCAAGTGTTACAAAAAAAGGTTTGAGCATGTGTGCCAGCGAACGCGTGTGCGCCAGAGGGAGGAATATGTGTGTGAAAGTACAAGTATGCACGCAAGGAGAGAGGATGTGCGTGAGATGAGAACGTGTGCATGTTTGTGTGCATGTGTGCGAGTGTGTGTTTGGTTGCAGCAATTGTCCATAGTTGTCTGATTCCGGGCACATATTGTTCCACAGTTTGTTTTGTAACAATCCCACACTGAGGAGCTCACAGCCTCTCCAGATTCGGAGGTGTTGAGGCGAGTGAGAGTGGGAGCTTTCTGGCTGAATTAATAATAAATAATAAAAACCTCACGGGCTGCTCTGCGCAAGAATCATTTCCCTGATTCTGAAACTGCATCTATATTTTCTCATACAGAAAATAAGCGCAGCAAACACACACACACACACACACACATATATATATATATATATATATATATATATACATAAATGCATGTACTCACACATACTCACACACACACAAACACGCACACATGCATACTCACACACACACACACACACACACACACACACAAACACATGTATTGAGATGCATTCTCACACACACACATAAATGCATGTACTCACACACACTCTCTCTCTCACACACACACACACACACACACACACACACAAACACATGTGGTCACACACGCAAACACGCACACACAAACTAACACACACACGCGCACGGACACACACATACACACACACACACTTAGTTCCCAGAGTATTGTATTGCGTTTGCTATCCACTACCAAAGCATGAATAAATTGAATTTTCAACAAAAGTGATCACGTCCACGACTGAATATTTCTTTCAGTTATGTATGGCAGCTAAAACTATCACGCTTTTAGTTGACAGTGGACCAAAATTCATAAAGTACTAACCCCCGTGGGTGTCCTTGGGTGGGTGGGTGAGTGAATAAGTGAGTGAGTGAGTGTGAGAGTGAATGAGTGAGTGAGTGAGAGAGTGAGTGAGAGAGTGAATGGGTGAATGGGTGACTAAGTGAGTGCGTGAGTGAGTGAGTGAGTGAGTGAGAGAGTGAATGAGTGAGTGAGTGACTAAGTGAGTGAGAGAGAGTGAATGAGTGAGTGAATAAGTGAGTGAGTGAGAGAGAGTGAATGAGTGAGTGAGTGAGTTAGTGAGTGAATAAGAAGTTGAGGATGTTGTGCGTTGTCTCTGGACTGAGCCTATCAGTGTTGAATTTGCTCACTTTTTTGTGTTAGTGTGGCTTCCTCTGGGCACTCTGCACTCTCCCTCTGTCCAAAGACATGCACACCAGGCTTGGAAATGCAAAATTTCCCCCAGAAACCCTTACCGATAACCAATGGGTAAGATAATGGGTCAATGGACTTCAAGCTAAAGCGTGAGTGAGAAGCGTACAGGTGAGTTTGGAACTGAACCCCATAAATGTCTTTGCCTTGCTCCATCTCCATCTCAGAGCCTGTGCTGCTGGAGAGTCCAAGAAGCCAGAATCATTTCCTCCGCACTTTTCCTTCGGGTTCCATTTTGTCACCGTCACACTGTTCCAAACAAGTGTATAAATCGCACACCGTTCATTCAAAAACTCACACCTGTGGGCAATTTAGAGTCTCCAATCAGCCTGAGATGCTTGTCTTTGGGTCATGTGAGAAAACCAGAGAACCAAAACTAAACCCAGGCAAACATGGAGAGGATGCAAACTCCACACAGAAAGGCCCCGAGCTGGCTTTAAACCCGCAAACTTCTTCCTGCAAGGCAACAGCCTTAGTTACTGTGCCACAGTACCGCCGAGAAACAGCGCTAATTGTTGTAGCTGAGCTTTCAGAGGGTATATCGAGTTGACTGAGGAAGAAAGTTAGCTGAGTGCAGAGCTATGCACTGAGGTGCCTGCAAACAGATAAATGAGCGTAATGCACCGACTCGCCAAAATTTTCCGCATAAGATTCAAATTTTTCATCTCCTTGTGTTGCAGCCGACGGCGCGCCTCACTGAGATGTGTTTAATCGCAAGGAGCTACCATACATTCTTACCTCACCCACAACTACTGGCCTATCTTATTTATTTGTTCATTTATGTATTATTGATGCACAGGGTGTTGGATTGTTCAGAGTTGCTTCTGTGAACTAGCTGAAATTCACGAGTCCAGAACATTCTTCCTGTCTTTTCTCTTGAAACTGCAGCAGCCGCAGAACATTGTTTTCTCCTGCCCACTCGAGCCACATATGAATAACTGTGATGCCAAAAACA
The DNA here is from genome assembly GCA_029692085.1 of Gymnothorax javanicus. Taxonomy (NCBI): domain Eukaryota; kingdom Metazoa; phylum Chordata; class Actinopteri; order Anguilliformes; family Muraenidae; genus Gymnothorax; species Gymnothorax javanicus. The sequence continues at coordinate 1,681,690 of CM056199.1, read as the reverse complement.
ATTTTCCACCTCCAGCGCCTATACTTGCAGTTCAGTGGGGCTGCGACATCGATCTCTGGATCTCTTTTCAACTTTGGTCAGGTGGGGATCAAACTATGGGATATAATTCTGCACGGTCTTTTTTTATTTGGGAGAGGGATGACCAAAGTTGGTTACATGAATGACAAAAACTTGCAGTGAAAATATTTTTATAAATACCGTTTACAATATATTACACAGAATATGCCTTGTAGTGCAGGTTTCAATATATTGAATTATTTGGTTTTTTGAGTTAAAGACCAGGCAGATACTTATGCCCCCTGTGGAGAGCAAGGGCAAATAATTGTACAGGAAAATAAAGAATGTGCCCCAGTTCTCAAAATAATGAATGAATGAATGAATGAATGAATGAACTTTGCATTTATATAGCACTCTTTAACAGGGACTCAAAAACGTTTTACAGTGATATGGGGGAATCTTGCTTCACCGCTGATGTGTGGCACTCACTTGGGTGATTTACGGCAGCCATTTTGTGTCAGATCACTCACTGAACATCAACTGAGATAGAGGGAGAGGACAATGTCAACAATCAATCAATAACCTTTATTGCAGGGAAGTCCCACTGAGACAGAGGTCTCTTTTGCAGGGGAGCCCTGATTACAATAAAACAATTACAATGGAAGGTTAAAGACAAACAGCATATATAAAAATACACAAAAGTCACAAACAACAATTTCAGATTAAAGGAATAACAAGTATTTAACTAGAATAAAACATAATAAAAATGAATTAAAAAATATATATATATGCACATAAGAACATAGAACAGAGAAAAATAAATGATCAAATCCTACCATAAACTAAAAGCAAATACATCTGGCCTCCAGAAGCAATATATCCAACACTAATTTCTTGAAAGACACGAAGGGGATAAGGCAGTCTAGCTTCAAGGTATCCTGGAAATTATTCCACATACAAGGAACGAATGGACTAAAAGAGGTACCGCCCAAATTTGTTCTAGTCTTGGGAGCCTCTAACAAAAACCATTCTTGTGATCTGGTATGCTGACTTCTGATTTTGATGGATAAGAGCTTAGTGATATATGAGGGAAGTTTGCCTAGCAAAGCTTTAAAAATGAATAAAATACAATGTAGCTTCCTTCTAAAATGAAGAGAAAATCACCCCACAGAATTATATAAAGCACAGTGATGGGTTCGGAAACCATCACCTGTGATGAAGCGCAATGCGCTATGATAGATTGCATCCAAGGATCTTAAGGTACTAATAGAGGCGTGCCTGTAAAGGACATCTCCGTAATCAAATATGGGTAGTATTGTTGCCTCTACAATCCTCTTCCTATTGTCCAAAGAAAAACAGGACCTGTTTCTGTAAAGAAACCCGATTTTCATTCTAAGTTTCTTGGACAGGTTGGACACATGCGTCTTAAAAGAAAAGTCATGATCCAACCAGATACCAATATATTTGTAAGACTGAACCTGCTCAATTTGAGCACCAGTCACTGATAAAATGGAGTCACCTGACATGATTGCATTCTGTGCTGAAAAGATCATGAACTTTGTTTTATCAGCATTTAAAACCAGTTTAAGATCAGCTAGAGCATGCTGTAAAACATTGAAAGCTAATTGTAAATATGTGAGGGCCTGTAAGCATGTTGGAGCAGATGAATAAAGCACTGTGTTGTCAGCATAAAAATGAACCTTGCAATTTGTTACATTACGAGCAATGTCATTTATATAAATTGTGAATAAAATTGGACCGAGAATAGAACCTTGGGGTACATCTTTTGTCACCTTTAAAAATTGAGACTGCGCATCCCCAGAAATAATAGCTTGTGTTCTATTTGAGAGGTTGTCCTGGAACCATGAGCATGCTCTGTAACCAAGACCAATGGAGGACAACTTATTGAATAAAATAATATGGTCTACTGTGTCAAACGCTTTTGCTACGCTTTGCCGCACATTTTTGTTTACTATCCACAGCTGTTACTAAATCATTTATAACCAATGAAGCTGCTGTAATGGTGCTATCTCCAGGCCTGAAACCAGATTGCTGTGATGTTAAAATGTTGGAAGTTAAGAAATTGCAAAGTTGTTGTTTTACAAGAGATTCTAAAATCTTAGCCAGGCATGGCAATTTTGAGATGGGTCGATAGCTGTTTACTGAACTGGGATCATCCCCCGTAAATAAAGGAAAAACATGAGCCGCTTTCCATATACTGGGAATAGACCCGGTCGATAATGACAAGTTAAAAATATTAGTTATTGAATGTGCAATCAGTGGGGCTGCAAGACGCAAAAGACTCGGGACTAAGTGATCCTCTCCAGTGGAATTATTTACATCTATACGTTTTAATTCTAGAAGGACCTCATTCACATTTAATTTCCTGAAAGAAAACAATACTCTAGGATTTTGAGAATTTGTAAATGCACTAGAGCTAAGGTCAGACAAATCTCCTATAGTGGATTGATTATTAAAATTTTCAAAAAGGTTTCCGGCCGCTATTAAATGTTGGTCATAGCCATTGCAAATATTTTGGCTGTTCATTAAATTGATCCACTGTTCTGATATATGTGATCTTGGGTTTGACCTTTCAAGGTCATCCCAGGTCAAAGGTCATGGAGTCATTGTAATCTTCATACATGCCTTTCTTTTTTTAAGATTTTTTTTTTTGGGGAATTTTTCCTTTATTTGACAGTTATACAGTGTAGGAGAGGCAGGAAGGTTGGGGAGAAGAATGGGGAAAGACATGCAGCAAATGACCTGGGCTGGAATCGAACCCAGGTCGCTGCGGAAAGGACACAGCCTTTATGGTACGCGCACTTAGACCGATGAGCCACCGGGGCACCCCCATACATTCCTTTCTAAATGTGATCAGTCGTAACCAAATGCCTATCTGCGGTGGTTTTTGAAGTATATTGGAAAGGTGTTTCTGAGCAATGACCTGGACCCCCCCTGAACTTTGACCCCTATCGATTTTTGAATCAATCCACTTTTCACAATTGCAATGGATAGGATTATACTTTACAAATTGAAAAGAGAAAATGTTGCCGTTGGTTTGCAGTAAATCAGCCCATATCTGATGGAGTGATGGCCAAAAAAACTATTTTGACCTTTTCTGCCACTTTAACCTTGACCTTGACCCAATTCATTCCAAAATTTAATGGGATCTACTCTGAGTCAGTGCCCAACTTTTTCTCAAATTTGGTGTAAATCGAGGTAATAGCTTTCACACAATCATGCTCGATCATTACTCGACCAGACCCTCGCCCTCCCCCTGGGGGTTGGAACATACTCCATTTTTATCTTCACTCGATATTAATTTATATCTTCAAATCATTTCCATGACGCTGCTGTTATATTTAGATGTTGCATTTATCTGAAGGGACTTGACAGTGTTTGGAAAAAGCAGGGTCCAATCCCTCTTGGAGTGAGGTGGAGTTAAGGGCCTTACTTCAAGGGCCCAAAATTGCTCAGTCTGGGGTCGTGCTTAATTTTTTGACATGTTCTGTGATCACATATATTGCACTAGGCTGTCTGCTAATATTTGGCATCTGGTGTCTGTGTGGAGCTGATGTGTGATTCAGATTTTCTGACTTCCTCTGTCAGGAAGGCAAAGCACTGCCGAGCATTTGTTGAACGATCTGTACACAAGTTTACCAGAGAAAGCATTCATTTCCTGCCTCAAAGCGTGTATCGATTTGCTTTCTCACGGAGGAGTACTGTGCTATTTCTGTGAATTATTTGATCTTAGCAGATTTTGTCACGGAGCATACATGTCTTAATGATAACACACAAAGGCCCAGAATCCTATGGCGTCATTTTAGATTGGTGCTCTCACTTTTTATCACTATTGGTAAAGCAGCAGTCAAAAACCCTATTTCGGGAGATCAACCATCCGGTATACTTTCCCTCCAATGCTAACAAAACACACCTCATTTAACAGCTACAGCAGATCTGCCCTAACCTATTCCTGGAGATCTTCTGTCCCGCAGATTTTCACGCCAACCCAGATAAGGCACACATTGTTCAACAGCTAGATCAGGGCTGCCCATCCTTGTTACCGGAGATCTGTAATCTCGCAGGATTTCACTCCATCCCCAAAAATTCACTAATCATTCAACAGCAAGAAAAGACCTGCCAATATGCCAAACTCCATTCCTGAATATCTAGTGTCCTCTAGGGTTTTCCTCGAATGCAAAAAGCACATCCCACTCAAAGTTGGACATCTTGTTGTGCAACAAAGTAGAACTGACAGTTGTTTCTCATTAGAATTCAAAACCGTAACAAGCATCAAAAACTGGACAGAGCATCTTCAGGAACAGGGTTGGTTCCCACTGCTGCAAAGAGTGCGTTAGTACACCAGTTTACCCAGGATGAGCAGATCAGCTGGACTTGGCTGTACAGCTGATCAGCGCCATCTATCGTGTGAATTTGATATTTCACAGATAGGGCGCACAAAGTTGTGGGAATAAGTGCCGCCAACAGTGTGATTCCGTGTTGTGTACAGATGCGCTTCATACGCAATCAATCGACCATTCACGCAGAATTCACTTTAGAATTTGTTAACCCTAGAATGAAACAAGTAAATGGCATTGGACTAGGACCTATTTAGATGGCAAGGAGAGGTAGGGGGAATAAAATTGAAGAGGTGCAATTTTCTAAGGGTAATGAAGAGTCATTTACTCGTTTTTATAAGGGCTTAATTTCTCATTTATGACCAATTGTCATTGAGTTGATCCATTGATTAAATCAAAAATAATATGATATGTCCAAGAGGCATGTTGTGTTTTAGGGTTGTCTACAGAATACGAGGATTAAAACCGACAGATTACACTAGCATTACACTTGGTCAGGGTCTCAGGGGGGAGTTGGGAACCTATCCCAGCGTTCTTTGGACGATGAACAGGAATGCACTATGGAAATGACATCTCATCAAACTTCACACAAATGCATTCATTAATACTTCAGGAATTACAATAAAGGTAGGACCGGAAACGAGCGGCCTCTGTTGTTTCACAAGAGAGGGTTTGGGAACCTCGAAGGTGGTAATTTAATCCGTGGTCCATACAGCATGAATAATGTGAACCAGCCTACACATCCCAAGATGCAAGTGGCAGAGATGAGGACGGGCGATTTGCTGGTTCAAAGGTGACACTTGGTGAGAGCATGGACGTTTCGTTGAAATACAGCTATTAATTGGTTAAATAAGTTTCACTCAAAACTGGAGTATTGTACGACACGAATTATGAATTCGGAGGATGGAGACGCGTCAAAATATGAATTATTGCATTTGATTTATTTGCATTTGAAAGAGAACGGTTACAAGAAAGCGGCAAATGTGCTGAGAAAACACGTTACACAGGTAATTACGCATTCCAGTTTTCTGGACTCGTCATTGTCTTCTTGCGTGGATGTCCATTGCTAATGCTTTTATAATAATTGAGTCGATCGCTGTGGTTTTATTGAAATGCAATTGATAATCTTTTATACTTGTATTTCACTAGGTCACACATGGAAATTGTTTCATATTGCCCATTAGTTTTTAAAGATTTTCAGAATTATGTAATATTTGTTGTTTCGCCAGACTTGGAAGACACCATGCGTGGACGAATTACGTAACACCAGGCAAGGGGTTGAGGTTAGCTGGTCTGGCACGAGACATTTCGCATTAACTCGTAAATTTGCCGAAAGAATTGATAACTTCGCTTGTCGTTAATATCGTCACATTTGTAAAGGATTTCAAAATTTTCTAATTTATTTTATTCATAGTGCGGGAATGTTCCATGATACGCTTTCTGCGCTCTGTTCGCTTAGTGGGGGGCGTAGTTCTCTGACTTTTAACTATGGTGCTCCGATGTTGCCCAGAATGAAGCTGCTGCGGCGGCGGCGGCTACCCTGCATGATATCTACAAGAGCTGGGTTAAGTAAGTCGCTCCATATCATTTTACGCGTTGCACATACATTAATGAGCGATAAATTGTCCATCCCCGCCCTGCTTCATCTTGTTTTGCTTGTTTTGTGTCTGCATTCTTGAGTTTGAGTATTTAATTTGTTGACCTGAAAGATGCGCAATGAAGCAAACGCGTTTTATCTGAAGCCTATCGCACTAATACACGATGTTCCCTGCCTATTTTGCGCTGCAGCGATGATGGCATGTTTACATTGTAACCCCCTCCCCCACAGCACGGTATGTACTACTGACTGTAGAGCGACGAGCAGGAGAAGCACAAGCACTTCCAGATCTTTATACCGAAATATATTCGTGGTGAAATTTAATATGTACTGTTTTATTTACGCCAATGAAGGCTGGGTCAATAAAACGTAAAATATCCATGTACTTTGGCAAATCTTCAGTGGTCTGGAATTAATGTCAGCAAGTGAAACACTGATCTCAACGATTGCTAGAGACTTCTTTGTTTTGCTATGCTGTTCCTTTCTAAGCATATTGTGAATTTGCTAAAAGTGTAGTCGTCTCTCTGTTTTATGAACTGAGTCCTCCTTGTCCCTCAGAGACGTTATGAAATATTTTTTCCTCCCAAAATGAATCTTTCCTCCGCAATGACTTGTGTCAGTGCTTAATGCAGTTTAAACGTATTTTTTCATAATCATCATTTCCATTTTGACTTTGCATTATGTATTGCATCAAATTAGTCAGATTTAATTAGAACATAATTTAATCTGTGTCTGCCCAGTAGTGGGATAGTTCAGCTAGCAGTTTAAGTTTGAAAATTATGAATCGTTCTCATTTTCTTTGCTAATTAGGCCCAGTTGATATTTACTTTTACAATCATCTCATTTGTGAACAATGCATATTTAAAGTCATGAAATGAATATGTTACTGCTTCAGAACCTCGGATTCTGTGAAGACGAAGGAGGTTGCTGACATTGACGCAACCCTTGTGAAGGCGCCAGACCCTGAGAAACTGGAAACGTATGAAGATGCAGTTTCTCCAGGTACTGGTGACTTCTGAAGCTGTTGAGATGGACCATTTGTTTGTCGCATGAATATAATTTGCATACCAAATGCTCTCATCCTGGGCAACTTGTAACTTTCTGTTAATTTGACTGTCATTTGGAAAATATCTTTACAAGTGTGTACAAGCTTTTTTCATATCCGTGACAATGGAAAAACAAAGCTCTAGAAAGTTCAGTGAAAATTCCAAAAGCTGACAGCTTGCAAGAAACGGTACAATTTGACTCATTCAGCCGTACGGAATGATTCCTGTGCGCTCTTGGAAGCTGCTGCAGCAGTGAGAGTAATGGAGCCAGCAGAACAAAAGCAGTGTCTGTTATGGTATGATCAGTTCATGAAGCTTGTTTCCCTCCAAAAAAAACTGCACGGTCCATTTAACAGTTTATTGAAAATTTTCTCCTAGATTCGACTGCTAAAAACGGGGGTGAAACAGTGGACCCGAAACCCGTTGAATTGGCTGGAGCCCCCACTAACACTGGACTGGTTTCTGCTGACTCGCAAGCACCGAAGGACTCTAATGGTGAGTTACACCGTGATGGAGACGGTTGTACCAATGGATTCTAGTAAGTTCTGGTATAATGAACTTGTTCTGAAGTAGGAGGATGGATCATGTTGTCATTCGGCTGGTATCTCCATTAAATAATTGCTAATGTTTTTAAGGTACTGTTAAGATTGTGTTGCTTTTCCTGTTGATGGAGACCCAAAAGCACCTGTCTTGTTGACTGCTTGTTGGCATAATTAACTTGCTCACCTGTCAGAAGGTGTGAATGAATATTTGGTTTTTATTTCTCATTCACTTACCATTGGCTGGAATAGCATATTGTAGTCGGAGGAAACAAAGTAGAACTGGAGCACTGGGTGATCAATTATGGGAACTATTCAACTTCTAAATGTGAAATCCAGTGCATAACCTCGCCATTACTGATCGATGGGATTCAAAGATGCAGTTTCTTTTAGAATATCTACATTGTTGCCCATATTTTCAAGTACATCTCACCCATTAGGCTCTCAGAATGGAGTGCGCTCCGTCTCCGTGGTGATAAGTGATGTCACCGCCCTTCAGGACGGCCCTGCTTCAGAGGTGAAGTCTGGGAGCAGCGATGACTCGACTGAGCAAGAGGTTCCCGTACTGCAGGTTGGTCTGATGCAGGAAAGCTTATGTCGTGCCACGGTGTCACGGGACCAATAACGGCCTGCACTACCCTTCTATTGTTTCCGTGGTAACAGGATTCAGGGGGCCTGACTTTACTCTCACATCCTTACCTATATTAAATAAAATAAAATAAAACAAAGATGGAGTCTATTAGTGCATTTAAGAAGAACATTTATTCTGGGCATCCTCAAGCCTGGCCCTTGAATCCCAATTCGTCCCTGGTTTTCTGTCCTCCCTGGTTAGTCGTTTGAAAAAATAGGCTCTGCTGATAGGGCGGGCTGTCCGGACATGTGACTCTCAGGTTAAAGGTAAATGGAAAACCAGCGGTCCTCAGACCTCGAGGCCCATGATTTGAGGAGCCGGGATTTATTAGTAGAAAATGGGTCTGCCTTCAGTAAAACCAAGGAAACCTCTGGAATTGCAGGTTAAAACTTACAAGCTCCATGTTAGTAAGAAAACATAGTCGCTATCGTCCTGTACTCGAGATGTTATGGATGATCGTTTTGTCCCACTGCCTACGGTTGTTTTTTTTGTTTTTTTTTTTCCAGTTTCTTTTTCCGGATTCTGAAGTATGCTCTCCTGTCCTTGTGTGTCCCAAAGCTTTGGTGTAGCGTTACACATCCTTGTACCCCTTTCTCTGCAGAATGAGCACCTTCATCCAAAAGAAAAATGCTCCTGTTAAATTCTCTGCAGCACATCGACTCCACTTCTTTTTCCATTGAAGCACAATCCACGTTATGGTACACTGAAAGCATGGGGGACTGGACGTTTTGAGTTTGGATCTGACGGGCTGGGCTAGCCTCTCTCGATCCGCGGAGGCGGGCATATGAAAAATGTGAAAGTACAATCTATGGTTCAGTGGACTGTCTGAGAGAATTTCTGGCAGCGAAACGGAAAATTCTCGGTCCGGGCAACATTGAGGAAAGTTAAACGTGGCTAATTTGCATATACTAAACACAATGTAATTATACAAAGCTTGTCGAAAATCAGCGAAGTATTCCTTTTAGCATGTGTTAGTAAAATCCATCTTGTGTTTCGTAGTATATTCTTCAAATCTGGGTGAGACTTGACGTTTGGCAGTCAATTCATAATATGAAACGCCACAGGTGGAAAATTAGGTGCTTATTAATACATGCTTGAATGGGATCAAAACAGAAATAAGATTGATGACATAACTAGTATTTCCTCTACACCCCAGCTCATGATATGTTTTTGATATTACCTTGGGTACTTATCATTTTGCAAAAATTTCATTGGCTGAGAGCGTGGGGGAAAAAAATTGCTTGTGTTGCATCACACTGTTAATATTCAGCCAAACTGAATACTAAGTGTTAACGTAGATTAAATTAGTATGGTGCAGTGCTGTAGCGAGCTAGCCAAGTGCCTCTCTTATAACTAAGTTAATGTTACTTTGCTAGTTAGCTAACAGCTAGCTGCTCAGTTGACTGTGAATTTGGAAGCCCTTGCTTGTTTCATTAATGTGACTCACTGAGTGACTGATTAGCAGACTGATGGAATTAGCTCAATGTTAACATATAATGTGACTTGCCCTTAAGGCGCTAACTGAAATTATGTTTGTTTTCTATTAAATTACACAATTCAGTTATGTGATAAACAGAATCTTATGCTCTTGGTTGTTCCATATGAAAGTTATGAAATGAGCTGAGTTAATTTGTTCCATAATTGTCATATGACATGATCACTCATGTAAGATCCTCTAGTTCTACCTCAGCACAACTCTCATGCATATTTAATAGCTGGTTTGTCATTTATAGTATGAATATGTGAAAGTCAACCCAATGGTTAAAATGATTATATTCTCATGGAGCAATATTTTTAGATTTTAACATTTTGATCACACAAGGAAATATTGTTGATGCTATGATTATATGAGTTGAAATGCACTCTTTACTTGAGTGATTGCTGTTTTGGTCATTCTCTAAGGACTCCGTTCTGATGTGTAGCTGGGTTTTTGAATCCAGAATAATGTCATGACTCTGTTGTTCTTACTGTGATTTTTATGTGTTGTACAATTACGGAACCTGATCCCACTTCCCCTGATTGCTTGCTTGGTAGTTAACCAAACATTAATTAATTTTTCAATTTTTTTGGAAGTAGTTGATGTCCTATTTTTAAATACTGAAATGTACCCAACTTTGAGCTGTTGCAGCTGTGCGGGCTAAAACCTGCTGACCCAGGGGTAATTCAGGTTATTTTTGACCATCTGTTCACATAGGACTGAGACTGCCTTGAGACGAGGTCGTGCGACCCTGGAAATTCTTTCATGCTGTGATCCAAAGGGGTCAGTGTTCTATTCCTGTCTCAGGAATGCGACTGCATAGAACACTCACGCCTATAGAGCATCTATGTCGTTCTCTGTAGTGGCCTTTCCTGGATTGCGCTCTCGCTTAACATGAGTGGGTCAGCAACATTCAGAGGAAATTGGGAATTTAGTACTGCGTCAGGCTAATTTATGGTTTGGCTACTGGCTACAGTTAACTCCGAGTTACTTTTACGGTCAACTCCGACCTCCCTTACCCTGACTTGAAAAGGAGTATGGGTGAAGATTCCCCTGCAAAATTTGAAGGGGGGGGGGGACTCAGGCTTAAGTGTTCATTAAAGTTTGCAACTCGTAAACAAGAAAATGTCAAGTCATCAACACAACAAGATGATGTCAGTTTCTAAAATTCCCTGAGGGCTGTGGTGTGGGTAGGTTGGGAAGGACTGTGGGTATAGGGTTGTGGTGATTTCACGAGTTTCCAGAATTTTTTGAGGAGGTCGGTTATTTCTCGACTGGTATATTTTGCGTTCCAGAAGAAAATGGCTGGCTCAAAACTCATGCCTACCGAAGTGTCAGCGACCGCAGTAAATGCCGGTAAAGCAGAGGGTTCGAGTGAAGATTCCGACAGCGAGGACGAGGCGCCTATTCTGGTGAGTAGCACCGAGTACAAACAACAAGGTCAGTAAAGCCTGTAATTCATTATTTAAGTTAAAATGAATTATCAGTTGGTTGTCACAGCTACAGTAGCCAGTTTGTTTTCCTCCTGCAAATGGTCACGTGTTAGAGGTGAGATGAATCAGGGGAGGATACATCATGAATGATCAGACCCAATACAGAAGCGAACGTTAGTGTTTGCCTCATTGTTTTCAAAAGTCTCCGATTCTGCCGTCCACATCACAACGCAGTCGCAGAATTTTAAAACTAAAATGGGGTCAGCCGCATTTTCAAAAGTCTCCATTTTAGGGGTTCTAAAACGCCGGAGTAGAGTGGACACTTTGTGAAAATGTTGCAAAAGTTATGTTTTTAAATGAAAATGTATTAGTGTGGACATATCCTAGGTTTCTTACTGTCCCCAGTTCCCCTACCGTACTGGAGAGCCATTTCTTGAAGTACTACATATTCAGCCTGTATCATGTAATGCAAATGAAGGCATTTCTTCAATCAAATAATTTCATGGGAATTATTGTCGGGAGGCATTTTGTGAATTACCGTATTGTATAGAATATCGCCTCAAATTTTTTTTTTTTTTTTTTTTTTTTTTGGTGGCTACTGCACATGAGTTTTACAGAATTTCATGGGCGCAACACAGCAACTGCACTGTACAGTGTTCAAAACAACTTAAAAGTGTCATTTATCCAATATAGGAAGTGCAAACCTGCGGCAATTCTGCTATTAATACCAACTGTAGGTCCTGAAAGTTTTTATTTCTGAGTTTCTATTTGCATTTGGATGTAGGAAGTACCAGTGATGCCAAAACTTGCTGCTGCTGCCGCCCCAGCCAAGCAAACACCCAGGAAGGGGGGCTCGAGGGGTGCAGTAAAGCCTGGTCTGGTCACTGTCAACCTGGGTAAAGCCGGAACCAAGGCCCCTGCTTCGGAGGAGAAGGCTGACAGCTCGGAGAGCGGGAGCTCCGATGAATCGGAAAGCGAGGAGGAAAAGGCTCCGCCTCTAATGGTGTGATCCTGTGGATGGTGTTTCAGGCAAACCACCATTTTGTTGCCGTTTGTTGAATAGTTTATTAACTATTCTAGGTAAATGACTAATTGGTAAATCTATAAAAGGGCTCAGTGAATTTATTTTTCGAAGCATTAATCTTAGAGTAAGAGGCGTATGAGCCATGCAAGATGAAACCAATATAATGCATTTTATAGTGCAATACACTGCATAAACCAAAACTTGAGGTAAACCCTTGTTGCTGGTGGCTACTAACTTGCAATTCATGCCCTGCCTATGTTTCTAAATGTTGACTCTGTGGCATGCAGAATGTTGTGGAATGACCCTTAAACTGTGGATACATGATAATATTCTGGCGTAAATTCAAGTGGCAGAAAATGGAGACTTCCGGAAATTCAGGTTATGGGAGATGCCCTTCGAAATAGATGGTTTGGATAGTAGAAGTTAGCAGAGATTGTTGGTCTCAAACAGTGTCCCGCTGCTGTCGTCCTTGGTGCTACTCCTGAGCCCCATTCTACCATGCGACTTTGTCAATTCGTGGGCTTCTGTCTTCCCAAAGACGAAGGCTTCTCCGGGCGCTGCGGGAAACTTGGTTGCCGCAGCAGCCCTCGGCAAGGCCAAGGCCTCGGCTTCCGCTAAGAGGGAGCAGAGCGACGACACGGACTCATCGGATACGGAAGCAGAGACTCTGCCAAAGAGGCCTCTGATGTCTCCGGTCAAGCTTGTCCAGCCCTCTGTCAACAAGGCTAAAGCTCCACTCAAATCCCTCGTCGCAGGAAATAAGGCCATATGCTTGGATAGCGAGAGCACGGCGAGTGAGAGCTTGGACGATGACGAGGAGGAGAAGACTCCGTCGAGAAAGGTCGGTTTCTCACGGCTATTGAGTGACGATGCCAAAACCCAGAGCCTGTCAGAGTGCGGGACTCCATGTACCCACCCGATGTTCAACTCCGTAATGTAATGGCATGCAGTATGTTTCTCCTGAACCGTTCAATTCTGTTTGACTTTATCCCGAGCAACTTGCAGAAGTACAAAGATCCAGGATCCTTATGTCCCACTTCAGCACAAAGGCACTGTGGTTTTGGTCTGCATTTCTCCGATATCCAGTTGAACACGGAACTATGCTGTACACGAGAGAGAAAACATTAACCGCTAGTTGAAGCACGCATGTTGGAGACGATTTTCCTGTTGTAAGCATTTCAGCGAACCTACTTTGGGATATTTTGTGTGTGTCCGGAGGGCTTAGAAATTGGCTTTTGGCCTTCTCTTGACTATAAATTGAATTATGGTTTGCCTTGGGACTGCTGAAGAAAGTTCTGGTTGCACATTTTCCAGGATTACTTTTGGGATCGCTTTGGGTGGTTAATTTTGGACAGAGTAGCCGCTCTCCTGCCTGTTAGTTTGATTCATGATGTTGATTTTGAGCTTCTATATCCTGTGCTTGCAGCTGTTTAAGATCAAGCAATTGGCTTTTATATTTTGTGTGTTATGACCCGCTAGGCTCATTAAGCTGTATGTGTTTACAGATTAGCTTCATAATGCTCTTGCGTGATTATACCTATTTTATCTGGCACTAGCAGGCTTTCTTCCTGAGTTTTTGTGCAGTAGAAATGCGCATGGATGCGTTTTTGCTTGTTTAACGCTAGCCTGTGTAGACATGTGTGGTGTCTCTTTCTATATAACAAGTTATGCATGAATTTCCCCCGCTGAGCTGTTGTATCCCCACCCGTTATTCTATCAAAACAGGGCTTGTTTCTCCATGGACGCTAATTACTGGCTTGTATGCATGGGAAAATGTCGGTAATGAAAAGCTAACCACGGCTTGCTTCCAAGAATGCATCCAGGCGTTCATTGTTTTTTTTTTGTTATCTGCAAAGCAAACAAAGCGCATTCCCATTGAGCAGCTCGAGCAGGGCAGCCTCGTTCATTCATGGAGATCTGCTGGCCTCTAGATTTTCATCTCCTCCCACATTTGTCGCAACTGCGAATTAGTGGCTCAGTTGAGGTATCTTACTGGTGAATGAGGTGTACTTAATTGGTGCTGATGTGTAAACCTTCTGACCAGTAGAGAAGCAGGGCTGGTCAGCTCCCTAGACTCTATTAAAAGATGGACGCAGCGCCCGGGTCTGAAAACTGACGCCAATGCGGAAATCTCCAAAATTTCCATTCTGTTTAATGGCCAGCAGATGGCGACGTTGGTGGTTGCAGAAAGAAGTTCAATGCTATGAGAAAATGACCCTACTTTCCCAACTAATTTAATATTTCAATAATGATTTTCCACATTATTTTATGGTATCTATCGCAAGTTTCAAGTCTCCTTCAATATATCATGATGTTCATTTTTGTCAATTATGGTCCCAAATAGACTAGAATAAAGGATAAAGCCAGAATATGCTTTGGGGGCGTGGCTATCCTCTGGTCCTCGTCTGAAACGGTCAGATCCACCCGTAGATCCACCCCTCGCTCCTCCCGGGATCTTTAATTCACGCTCTCGTCCAATAGAAATCACATCTGGTTTCAAAGCAAAATGGTGCTTTTCAAATTGCCAAAATCAAGGCTTCCTAAATGGTATGCTGAAACCAAATGGGTGACTTCATGGTTGCTTCGTCCATGTTTTTATTCAGTGTACGATCGGCTCATGTAAAACGTGAATTATGCATATTTCTAACAGCTTTACTGTCAGTCTTAAACTGACTAACCGTTACTTGCATTATTATGCCATGAACAGACGGCAGCAGCCAATTCAGCCCGGACGGCAGCTCTGGTGGCTGCGGAGAAACTGGTGGGCGGGGCAACAGCGAGTCCAGTCAAGGCCACGCCCAGAATCACAGTTACAGCCAATGTGGACAGCGAGAGCTCGGAGACAGATGATGAGGTCACAGTGAAGGTGTGTTTGACATGGGCTGTGCATGATTAGGGATAAACCACAGTTTCCAAATTCCTAACATTTGTGTTTTCCCCCACGTCTCGATTTTTGTTTCGATCAGAAGGTGATGTTATCTCCCACGGGGAAAGCTGTGCTGATCACACCTCAGTCCAAACCCCCTGCCCTGTCCCAGACTCCGGAACCATCCGGGAAGGGAAAGACCACAGATTCTTCCACCAGCGAGGAAGAGGCTGAGCTGACGGTGAGCAGAGCAGTCCCTGAGCTCACTTGTCTCGCTTACGTCATCCTCTCTCATCACTGACCCAAAAATTGATTGAGGAACTGCCATCTTTAAAGGCATTACAAATCTGTCCAATGTTCGTTTTGTCAAGCTTGGAGGCTGAAGCTAGGAGCTTCAAAGTGAGATATTGTGTAAAGAAATGTTTTGGGTTTGACTTCCTGCGCACCACCAGAAAACCCCAGTGTCGTCGAAGGCAGTGCTGGCCACGCTCAAGACTGCTGTGCTGGAAAGTGGCAGTGAGGACTCTTCTGAAGATGGAGGTGCTCCCCCTGCTGGTATGGATGATAGTGACATTTCACAATTCTGCTGATGCAAGAAACCACATGATGAGAATACAACATCGTAGGGTTGTGCCAATAGTGAACCGCGATGTTTTTAAGGGGTAGTACCACCACCTACTGCCATGGGGCGAACATCCGAGCTTTCCCTTATCCTTTATTAAACCCAATGCAGGTTGAACGAAAGTGCGAAAAATCAAAGGCATGTGAAATGCTTCTGGAAAAAACTTGACTGACATCAGTATTTTTCGGCTACATGCTGTGCACGGAGCCAAGTAAAGAACTACAGAATCTCCTCCTATAAACCAATTAGGCAACTCTAAGAAAAGTAAACCTGTTCCCGTTTACTTTGCTTGATTGGCAATCAAATGGTGGATTCATTTACTCTAAGTTGAATGAGTAGAGCTGTTTAGATGTTTGATTGATGCATTTCGAAATTTAAATGGCCATAGAACAGCAGCTTTGCATGATCACGATTGTCATTGCCACGCCATTTTGTGCGACCGATCATTATATCTCACATTCACGTTTCATCCGCTTTTGGGGAAGAGGAAGATTTTTTCTAATTATTCTGGCATTCTTTCATTCTAACACCTTAGCCCAGTTAGGTTTGTCTGCTTTTCACCATCACATCTTAATCGTTACAGGCTACTGAAATTGCTTGATTGTTATTCAGACCAAATACACGGAAGCAGATTGAGGGAAGGGCGGAGCACCTGCAATCAGCGAAATCTAAACTCCGGCTTCTTCCCGACGGCATTTTAAATCGTTTATGTCGCTTCTGGTGTGTAGGCTATGTTTCAAGAAATTGCACGGGACTGCCCACACACCCCATGACGGCAAGTGGTCTCATCACACTTTAAAAAAAATCCTCGTTCAACATCGCCATATCCCAACTCTGCATTTCATCTCTCATTGTAGTACTTTTAGGAGATCTATAATGATAAAATAAAAATAAAGAGATTTGTTACAAGACAGCCCTGGATTTTAAGCGTCTAGAAAATACACAAGGTGGAAAACATTCTGAAAAGAGGATGAAACGTGAATGTGAGATGAAAATGATCAGTCGCACAAAATGGCGTGGCAATGACAATCTTGTTCATGCCAATCTGCTGTTCTATGGCCATTTAAATTTCGAAATGCATCAGTCAAACATGCTGTCTTAATAAACAGCTCTACTCATTCGACTTGGAGAGTAAACGAATCCACCATTTGATTGCTAATCAAGCAAGTAAACTGGAACAGGTTACTTTTCTTAGAGTAAGGTAATTGGTTAATAGGAGATGATTCTGTAGTCCTTTACTTGGCTCCGCGCAGCATGTCGCCGAAAAATACTAACGTCAGTCAAGTTTTTTCCGGAAGCATTCACATGCCCTTTGATGTTTGGCACTTACGTTCAACTTGCGCCGGGTTTAATAAAGGAAAAGGGAAAGCTCGGATGTTCACCCCATGGCAGCAGGTGGTGGTACTACCCCTTAAAAAAATCGAGGTTCACAATCGGCACAACCCTACAACAGAGACCAAAATGCATCCTTACAAAGAATTTGCGGGGTAAACTAACAGTAAAGTGATCTATATTCCTGGTCTTGGAAAACCATAGGGTCTGCATGTTTCATTTTAACTTGGCAGATGATTAAATGGTTAACTCTTCTCACCTGGTTTCATGCATTTTGGCCACCAGTGTCTCTGCAGAAACCAAACCATTGTTCCTTTTTAGCTTACCGGCCTTATGAGCCGATAAGCTATTGTTGTGGTGTGGCGTCCGCCGTCCACCGTCCGTCGGTTGGAACATTTTTTATCTTTTTTTTGGCCTGATGAATTTTTGTGTAAATTTGCAATAACATAGTACTAGACCATATCTCCAGTCTTTTTTTTCTCGGATTTTGATTGAATCATTTTTGTCCGTTTTATGGGCCCTTGAAATTTTGGCTCCAATGTTAAAGATAGGACTGAGAAATTTTAAAAAATCATTTCTGAAAAACTGTGTGATAAATTTTTTTCCAAATCAGGCAATCAACTTACCTTGGTACCATCAATGTGCGGTGCGAGCGCCATTTTGATTGAATTGACGGAAGTGGGTCTATTGGGGGCGCTGTACTTTATGAATATGCAAGATGGCCTGTGGAGGCCAAATGGTTGCAGATGGAGATTAAGTTTGTATTATCAACATATAGGAAGTCATATATGACCTATACGTTGGCTATGTTAAAGTTGACCTCAGATGACCTCAGATGAAAAATCAAACTCGCGGTCAGGGAATATATTAACAATGTTAAAAGATATGACTTGAAATTTCAAAAAATTATTTCTCAAAAACTGTCTGATAACTTTTTTCTAAATCTGGCAATCAACTCACCTTGATACACTTTATGTACAGTGTGAGTGCCATTTTGATTGAATCGACAGAAGTGGGTCTAGTGGGGGCGCTGTACTTTAACATTGGGTCTTATGGAGAATGGGCCAAATCGCCTGTGGAAGCTAAATGGTTGCAGATAGAGATTAAGTTTGTATTACTGACATATAGGAAGTAATATATGACCAATATTTTGGCTGTGTTAAAGTTGACCTCAGATGACCTTGAAAGGTCAAACTTGAGGTCAAGCAAAATGTTACAGTTTTCAAAGGTTTCTAGGCTTGAAAATATTGAAGACTGGGAACATGTATGTACTGAACACTTATAGGAAGTCGTGTATTAACATTCATTTGGTGGCCTTGAACTTGACCTTCGAAGGTCAAACTTCACATAGTGATATATCAATGACTTCTATCACGAAAACTATGACAGATAGAGCTTAGGTTTGTATTGTGGCCATCTTGGAAGTCATGTATGAAGTTTCATTTGGTGACATTGAACTTGACCTTTAGTGACCTTGAATGCCCAAACTTCACAGTGAAATTTCAATGACTTATATCAGCAAAATGGTTACAGATAGTATTGGTTTGTATTGGAGATGTATTGGAAATCATATATGAACTTTCATTTGGTGGCCTTGAACTTGACCTTCGGTGACCTCGAAGGTCAAACTTCACATAGTGAAATGTCAATGACTTCTATCACCAAAACTATTACAGATAGAGCTTAGGTTTGTATTGTGGCCATATAGGAAATCATGTATGAAGTTTCATTGGTTGACCTTGAACTTGACCATCAGTGACCTTGAACAGCCAAACTATGCAGTGAAATTTCAATGACTTATATCAGCAAAATCGTTACAGATTAAGTGTAGGTTTGTTTTGGAGAAGTATAGGAAGTCATGTATGAACTTTCATTTGGTAACCTTCATATTGACCTTCGAAGGTCTAACTTGACCTAGAGAAAATTCAATGACTTCTATCACTGAAAAGGTCACAGATGGAGCCTAGGTTTGTGTTACTGACATAGGAAGTCACATATGAACTTTCATTTGGTGACATTCAGCTTGACTGTTGATGACATTTGAAGGTCAAACTTCACATAATACAATTAGAATGACTTTTCTTCCCAAAATGGTCACAGATGGAGTCTAGGTTTGTATTACAGACATATAGGAAGTCATATATGAACTTTCATTTGGTGACCTTCGTATTGACCTTCAAAGGTCAAATGTGACCTAGTGAAAATTCAATGACTTGTATCACTAAAACGGTCTCAGATGGAGCCTAAGTTTGTGTTACTGACATCTAGGAAGTCACATATGAACTTTCATTTGGTGACACTCAACTTGACTGTCAGGGACCTTTTGAGGGTCGAACTCCAAACTGAAATTACAATGACTTGTATCCCCAAAATGGTCACAGATTGAGCCAAGGTTTGTATAGAGACATTTAGAAAGTCATATATGAAGTCCATTTGCTGACCACAACTTGACATTCTGTTACCTTTAAAGTTCACAATTGACATATTGAATACATAGTGACATATTTTAATGACTTGTATCACCTAAACTGCTTCAGAGCTTAGGATTGTATTACAGAAGGTCTTATAAATGTATGTGAACTTTTATTTGGTGACCTTGACGTTGATTTTCATTGATTCAAATGTCAAACTTCACATGAAATTCTCATAACTTGTATCATCGCTGTAAGACTGCTTGCCGGTAAGCTACAGGACCCTTGGTCCTATTTTTACAAGTAAACGCTGCGTGTTGAAATATCAGAGCTGGCATTTTTCTGCAGTTGAAGCTGTGAAGACCATGACTGACCCTGGATCTCCTGCTGACGCTGGTAACCCTGTCACGCCCACCTCTCCTGTGTCAAAGGAAGAGGAGGGATTAGCACCCTCTCCTGGTCAGGTAAAACACTACACTCCATGGGCGAGTGCGTGCAGCATCCATATACTATCAGGTCCGTAATTATTTGGACAGTGACATAGTTTTCATCGTTTTTTGGCTCGGTGTGCCACCACAATGGATTTTTAATTACTTCAGATGTGCAAAAAGGAGAGACTATCAGGCTTAATTTAAGGGCTTTTCATAAAATATTGTACGTTGTATGTGTTGTGTGGGAATTATAACAGTTTTTATGGTTGACCCCAGTTTTAGAGGCTCAGAAGTAGTTGGTAAAATCAACAGAATGATAAATAAAATTTTCATTTTTAATACTTGGTAGCAAATCCTTTGCGGTAAATGACTGCCTGATGCCTGGAACCCATATCAGTTCTTCTATGTTCAGTTCCTGTTTGTTCTTGGAGCACTTTGCAAGTGAATATCGTGCCCTGTTGGATTCAGGACAGGTAACTGATTGGCCATTCTAGAGCATTCTATGTCTTTGCCTTAAAAATTGTAAGGTTGGTTTTGCACTGTGCTTCAGGTCATTGTCCATCTGCAATGTGAAGCACCATTGTGAGTTGTGGAGCATTTAACTGAATCTGATTGGATAATATAGCCCCGTATAGTTCAGAATGTTTCTTGTCAGCAGTCACAACACGAATAAATACAATAAAACTTGTTCCATTGGCAGCCATACATGCCTTTACATTACCATGCTTCACACATAAGGTTTTGTGCTTCATATCATAAGCACTACCTTGTCTTCTCCATACTCTTCCCATCTTTCCCATGCAAGTTGATCATTATCTTGTCTGCCCATAGAATGCTGTTCCAGAACTGTACCAGCTTTTTTTTTTTTTTTGGGTGTTTCTTGGAAAACATGCTGATTTTGAGACTTACCCAGTGTATTACATCTGACTGGTGGTAAAACCTCTGTATTTACTCTGGTGAAGTCTTCTCTTGAATGCTGACATTGACACAGAAATACCTGCCTCCTGAAGAGTGTTCATGACCTGCCCACACGTTGTAAAGGAATTTTTCTTAGTGGGGGGATCTACTGTTATCCACTACAGTTGGCCTTTTGGTGTTCCGGAGCTCACTGAAGCTTTGTTGATCTCTAAGAATAAATAAATTGGTTGATTTGGCCACCCATTATTTTTTTGCTGCTTCTGTGAAGCTTTGTTTTGATTTTCAGTTGAATAATGGCTTGCTTTAGAGGCACTGATAACTCTTTTGAATTCATATTAAGAAGTTACAACAACAGATTGAAAACACAAGTGTCTAACTTCAGATCAACTCCATTTTATCTGCTTATTTGTAAATGAAATGATGTGGGACAACTCAGATCTAGTTATAGAACAGCTGTATAGCCAAATGTACAATAAATTTTGGCGCTTTAAAAAAGGGTGGACCCAGTGTACAAGTTCAGTAATTCCTGGATTGCCCACCCATTTTTGAGGTATATAACCTCTAATTAAAGCTGAGAGTCTGCACTTTGAGCTCATATTCATTATTTAGTTTTATCTCCAATATGGAGTGGTTGACGGCTAAATGAACAATAACATTGTCAATGAACTATTATTTATGGACCTGGCAGTACTGTATATGCAGAAGTGTCAGATCTTTGGGTTACTTCACCCTCTATGCGGACTGGGGATACACGAAGGAAAGACGGACGTAAACTTGACATCTGGGTACCATTTTGTGCTGACTGTCATGACAATTGTTTTCTAATTGTACACAGTATTGAGACTATTTCAAGCTTCAAATGGTGACTTACTGCATTATAGGGTGATCGGAAAGCTTAATTTTTGGAAAGACTCTTCATTTTCATGTTTCATTCACATCTTGTTCATTGATATGCCCTTTATATGGTGTCCATCAGCTTTTAGGGTACGCTTGCACTCATTCGACAATTCAAATTAAGAGGAAATTGCTAAAGATGAAATTTTTCTTTCTTTTTTCTGGCTTAATAAACTAAAACCTCAGTTTTATGCAGTGTTTTTACTCTAATCTGGAGAGTGAGGTTGTGGGTCACACTTTGAGCGATGGCTTCGTGTTTGATGTTTACAGGAAGTGACTGAACCCAAGAGCCCCGAGATCGTCCCTTCAGAAGGTGACTTTTTTTATTCTGCCATTTCTTTGTCTTTCTACAGTGCTTTTTGTAGATTTATTGAATTTTGCTTATATTCGTGGGCGTGACACTGATTTTGTTTCCCGTGTTCTATATTTGTTTTGTTTTGTTGACTGACTCTTGGTGCGAGAGAACTTTGTTTTCTCATTAACTAATAAGACAGTATTTGGTTTGTAGTATATGGACTGAAAATGTTGCTATTTGAAAAGAATAAATATCCTATCCCCAATGTCCTCCATAATTCCACAATAATGGATAATTAATAGACCTGTGTGCAGTGTAGATCTCAAGGCCTGTGGAGCGCTGTATAAGCAGGAGTGACTTCGTTAGCCGGATACCCGCGCTGAATAAAACCCGTAACAGCTCTTTATACGTCAGTCCTTGGTCTCATTTGGGGCGTTTAGAGCTTCGGTCAGTGCAGTTATCCAGCTAACGTGGTAATTCTGCTTCGTGAAACCGCCCCCTGTTGTAATACGTCTGTGGTCCGCTGAAGTGAGTGACATGACTGTATTTTGCCACCTGTGTCCGTTTGGGGTTTACATGCTGTGCCCGTTGATGTGGTGTTTGCTCAGATACAGCCCCTGACCAGCCAATCCCAGCTCCAGGAGAACCAACCACTGAGGACCTCAGTCCTGGTGAAGAGGAGATCTCACAGGTGGGTAGAGCTGTCAATCTCTCCCTTATCGACCAATCAGATGACCAGTTACTCCTTTAAAAAAAAATCCTAGCACCTTTAGCAGTTATGCAGTTCATGGTTGATTGGTGGGTATGTGATGCAGTGGTATTGGGTACATTGGATGGTATGTAAGTGTATATGGTGGGCGTGGTTCTGAGTGTGTTTAGTGGTGTATTTGGGTATATGTTGGGTTAGGTGCTGCGCATATGGTTTGGCTTATAAGCAGACTGGGCTTCTCCAGAACAGTTGAGCTCAACAACTTTACACTCAAATCTGCACATTCGTGGCTCCTCAGTAAAACACCTGCCTAGTGTGAAGTTGATCGGTTATATGCTTGTAGAGAAAATCAAAGGACAGACATGCATACGTACGGATGGACGGACGGACTCCTTCCATTTTACTTAGATTTCCTCAAAAAAAGAAAATGAAAAGAAATGTTTATCTGCGCTTACGCAGTAGCTGGGCCTGAGCCCATGGTCTTTATTGAACTTGTAATATGTCGGTTTCTCCTGAAGAGGGCAGTGATTGATTCTGTTTTCTTCACACCTCTGAATGAATGACCTGAATCGCTTTCAGGCTGTTCTTGAACCTGCAGCCGCAGCTGAGGGGTCCACACCAAAGAGCAAGAAAAGCAAAGAAGGGGAGAAAAAAGCAAAGAAGAAGAAGAAGAAGGAGAAGAAGAAGAGAGATTCTGCTCCATCTGAGGAGACCTCCGCCCCTGATGACCCAGCAAAGGGTAAGAACTGCACCCCCAGCCAGCCTGTCCCAAAGGAGCCCAGTTCGGACACCCCTCCTGTCGATCTGGATATGCTTATAGCGGAGGAACGGAGAGGTACCCCAGCCTCTGCCCGTCGCAGGACGAACTGACATCATTTACTTTCATTTTTCCATCTCTTCTTTTTTAGCTGTGAGGGTGGCTGGGGCTTTGTGTGCAGTTTGCACACTCATGCAGCACTGCCAAAGGTCATTTTCTTTGAAAAACATTAGAATGCCTCCAAGAAGTGAATCTTCTGACCTAGATTGCTTCTGACCCAGGGCAGCACGGCGGCACAGTGGTTTTAGCACTGTCGCCTCACAGCAAGAAGGTCGTGGGTTCGAATCTGACCTGGGGCCTTTCTGCGTGGAGTTTGCATGTTCTCCTCGTGTTCATGTGGGTTTTCTCTGGGTCCTCCGGTTTTCCCCACCAGAAAAACATGCATTATAGGAACACGCCTACCGGTACTCCAGACCAACTCATACACTCCTGGGACGCTGCTCAAGATTGGAACGCCACGTAAAGAGGACTTAATGTTTTGACACTTTGGCTGGTGTTGCTCACTGATTGTGTCGATAATTTGTCATCTAATCAAAGCTGAGTGTGGTGTTCAGCATTTGTTGTGAACGCCTGTGCGTCCCACAAGCCTCTGACGAGTCCAAATGTCCACATGTGTTAGTCTGATGTGAGGTCTATATGTGTGTGTGTGTGTGTGTGTCTGTGTGTGTTTGTCATCAGCTGCTGAGGAGGTCTTCAAAGATGAGGAGGTATCGGACATTGACACCAGCCCCCAGGATGCAAAATCTGAAACCCCACAGGTTTGTGCCCCTAGTTTGTTGGCTAGTGAACAAACAACAGAGTCCTCTTTAAAATCCATTTACAATACAAATGGAAAGACTTGGAGTCATAGAGTAGCCAGTTAGCTTTTTGTTTTGCTTTGAATTGACCCAGAATTGGTTCTTTGAAGGACCTAGAAGGGTTATGAAGGCACCCAAATATGGTCAGCAACAACCCGGCATGACGTTGTCGACCGTGCCTTGCATTAATGTTTGTAAAATACCGTAACTGTCTTATTTTGCTGGCTTCTTGTGTGCCAAATTGGCTCTCAGCTCCATGAAATTGCATTATTGTTGTTGTTGTTTTGTCTTGTCTGACGCTTGACAACAGCCCGTCACTGAAGATGCTCCCGCTGAGCCGGCCGTCGAGGCCCCCCTTGAGACCGTAGCTCCCCTGGCCAAGAGGAAGAGGGCAGAAGAGGACACTGAACTACCTGCCAAAAAGACAAAGAAGAAGAAGAAGGAAAGGGTCGGCTGGAGACTGAAGCTGCCGAGGAGGAAGAGGCGGAGCCAGCGGCTGCATCTCCAGCTGTGGGACTGGGTGAATTCAGTGAAGTTACAGGTGTGGAGAAGCCAGCACGCCCGTCCGGTGCGAACCGCGGCCAAAGAAGCCAAAAGAGATGAGCAGCACAGATATGTAGCCCGTACTTTCATCCAAAATGACCCAACCCAGCATTTTCCCGACCCTCTCCTCGGGACACACAAGCCAGATTCAGGTATCTGATGTGTACCACCTTAAGCACTCCTGATGAAGCTAATTATTATTCTGATCAAGGATGGACCCTATTGATGTTCACCACGATCACTGAAACAATATGGCCGCCACGGCAGCCATGTTGAAATCCTATCACACGCGATAACTCAAAAAATAATACACGGATTTGTCTGAAATTTTGTGGGTGGATTGCTATTACATCAAGGATGGACCCTATTGATTTTCACCGCGATCTATGAAACAATATGGCCGCCACGG
Source organism: Gymnothorax javanicus (assembly GCA_029692085.1). Taxonomy (NCBI): domain Eukaryota; kingdom Metazoa; phylum Chordata; class Actinopteri; order Anguilliformes; family Muraenidae; genus Gymnothorax; species Gymnothorax javanicus. Next base: position 1,656,544 of record CM056199.1, on the reverse strand, counting down.
CAGCCATCTTGAAATCCTATCACACACGATAACTCACCTTTGCTCCCACTCATGCACATTTGGATTTGGCTGCCTTGGCGGAGGTTTTCACTCTCCGAGTCCCTCTAGTTATTTTCTTGATTGGTTTCATCAGGAGTGCTAAAGGTAGAACACAACAAATTACCTTGATTTGGCTCATGTGTCCTGCGGAGGGGGTTCGGAAACACTGGATTTTTCTGAACAGCCAGTGCCCCTGGAGTATTATGGGAGTCAGGGCCCACAGCTAAACTGATGTTTATTTTGGCTCCACTAAAACTTGATCCTCCGACCTTCTGAGTCTAACTCGTTGCCCATTGGTCTATTGGCCACATTTGACTGCTTCTCTACTGTGTCAGTGGCTTTTTTTTCACTGTAGAAGGTGCCATTTCACGAGTGGTTAACTGTATTGACATTACTGAATTTATGACTGGAAGGCACTGGAATTATTTGGGGACTGACATAAATTATACCGTCAATGTTCTGCAGTAGAAATAGATGGTGCGGAATGATGTCAACTGCACGGTAGTCTTTCGTCAGTGGTGTTGTTTAATGAACGGGGAGCTATAACAACCCAACTGGGGCTAGTATCCAGAAGGATATGGGTTTAAATCTCAGGTGGATGGACCTATATTTCACAGGTGGTGCTCTGCAATAGTAATAGAATAGCTGCTTCATAGCCTCTTGAAAACGTGTGTTTGCTAATTGGTAAGTCAAATTAGTGGCCATTATGCCACAAGAACACTTGCAGTCTCAAGTATGAGTCTCCTATGATGCCTTTGTTCAGTGTAGACGTGAGATGTTCGGGTTTTTATGAGTAGGGTGCAGTGGCGGCTGGTGAACTGGCGATTGGGGAAGCTCAAACCATTCCTTAAAAATAATGATTGGTCATGACCTGTTTTCAATCATTCATTTAAATTACCAGTACAGAAACTCTGAAAACTCTCAACATTATCAGTTGTGGCCAGATTTCATTAATGACGCTTACCTGTTAACTCTCACGCTCTGCGCAGAATTGAAGTCCTTGTTCATGGAGGTTTATCAGTTTTACATGCGTTACGGTGGATTTCACCACCAATTATTGGAAACCGATTATGACTCCGGACTTCTCACGCTTTTCTTTACTCAGGGGTTGGAAGCAATGCATGTGTTTCATGATCGTTTGAATTGTTTGAATGAAATAAGATCATTTGAAATGTCTTTATGCAATTCCATTGCTTCCAATGATCTTATTTCATTTATACAATTTAAACAATCATGAAACACATGCATTGCTTCCAACCCCTGAGTAAAGAAAAGCGTTAGAAGTCCGGAGTCATAATCGGTTTCAAAAAACAAAATAATTGGCGTGAAAATCCACCGTTGATTGAATAATTGTAAAACTGATAAACCTGCCATGAAACTCAGGATGCTTGAGATTTGACAAGAATCTTATTACATTTTCTTGATTGAATAATTTAACACTACAGCAGGGGAATGTGAGTATGCCACTAAAACTCACACCAAATGCGTGAGAGTTGACAGGTATGCGTTATTATTTTTTTTCTCAAAACAAAACAATTTAACCTTAGCAATGCAGCCCTCAAACAATATCAGCCCAACATAGAAATATCTATCAAATTTCATACAGTAGTTTTCTGCAACAGTATATGAAAGAATATTAGAATAAAGCATCCATTATTAGATTTGTCAGGAAAGACAGAAAATGATAATAGCAGCAAACAACAATAGCAATATCTAAAAAAAGAAACAATAATAAAAATGGAAGAAGAAATGAAATAAAATGAAATGAAATGAAAATGGTGGACTAAATTCCCCCCTCTAAACACCTCCTTCAGCCTTTATAATGACATTAGGTAGCCTTCTACTGGTGCCCATACTTCAGCATATTCTGACTCATTGTTTTGCAATCCAAAAGCTATCTTTTCCAATTTGATCACTTCTGATGCTTCAGAGATCCATTCTTTATGTGTAGGTATATCAGAAGAAATCCAGTTTTTCATAATTACCCTCTTTTTGATCATGCAAAATGAGAGAAAGACTTTTTTAGTCCTTAAAGGAACCCTACTGAAATTATGTAAATCTCCCAATATACATGTTTATGGTGTAAATGGATTGGCAATATTAATGCTGTTCATTACATCTTTTGTTATGGCAAACCATTAAATCCTTAATGTAAATGCAGTCCCAGAGCAGATGAAGCAGAGTACCTTCAGCAACACCACATTTTAGGCCTTTACTGTCATCCTTAATTCCCATTTTATAAAGCTGTGGAGTATAATACAGTCTATTTAGAATTTTGAATTGCGTCAATTTATTTTTTGTACAGCGGAAGGGCTGCCTTGCATTTTTCCATATATCAGCCCAGTAAATATCTTCCTCCGGTTTATTGAGATCTGCAATCCTTTTGTTAGCACAGGAATTAAATGCATCAATGGTGTTTCATTTAATATTGTGTAAAAATTCTTCACCATCTTTTTATAGAACAAATTGTGATTAAAAGTACATTTTCAAATTTGTGAGTGCTTGTGCTTAAATTATTAATGCAAATATTCTTTTTAATAGTATGCTATAAGGTAATGTACAGCGTAATTTAAATATTCACTTTTAGGGAGTTTGTATTCATTGGTTAATTCATCGAAGGTTTTGAAGCGATTGTTATGAAATATGTGACAGAGCTTTGTAATACCACAATCTTTCCATTTATTCCATTTCATAACCTTATTTTTTAGCAGTATATTTAAATTATGCCATAATGGTTGATTAATTAAGGAGGTTGTGTTAATTCCAAGTATCTTCGTACATGATCTTATGATATGAAATGTTGCTTCAAGTGGACTTTGCACAACATCTTTTGGGAGTTTTTTCATACAGTACAAGCATTTTGGATCGATATTTAAGGTTTGTAGCGTATCTTCTTCAATGAGTTTCCAGTCTTTTCTCACAGAATGATCAAATAGCTCACTAGCTTGTTGACAGCCAAAGGAAAGGTAGTAGTGGAAAAAATTTGGAAGTTGTAAACCACCATTTTTATTTGAACTTGACATTCTTCTGTATGAACAGGCATGCGTTATTAATAAAAACTGGCCACACCTGATAATGTTGAGAGCTTTTGGAGTTTCTGTAATGGTAATTTAAATGAATGATTGAAAATAGGTCATGACCAATCGCTAATTTTAAGGGATTGTTTGAGCTTCCCCTATCGCCAGTTCACCAGCCGCCAGTGGTAGGGTGTAGTATTTTGCCATGACAGAATAATAAGTGTGCCTGCTTAGTGGATTATTAAAGTTTATTTAACATAAGAATTCTCAAATAGGAGACACTGAGGGTTTGGAGCACAATGGTGATATGTCCAAATTTTGTGATTTTGAGATTTTTACCTCCTGTCACACATTTCTATCAGCTAATTCTTGGAGCACAATAATTATATGTCCATGCGCCTCAGTTTTAAACAGAATTCACATTTTAATTTTGTGGTATGTCCAACAAAATCTGCTTATATGAATTAAACATTGATATTTTGATGAATAAACATGAATAGTATTACAGAATCATCTGTCTTCCATTGCAAACAGACTTGACTTCAATCTATCACCATTGTGTTATGTCACATCATGTGCTAGAATTGTTGGAGCATGGAGGTGACGTCCATTTTGGCAATTTTGGCCATGATGTCGCAGTACCACACTTATGAAAACTTGTATGTTCAGTATACTTCTGAACCATGCAGTAAAAGAGTGACTGACATAAAAATGATGTTAATGATGTACCTGATTTAATATAGGCATGGGCAACGCTCTGCATAAACTCTAATGGAATGCATAACAGCTGAACTGGGGCGGTAAACAAGCCTCAGAAAACTTATAAAAAAATGACGTAAATACCATTTCCATATAAAAAGAACACCATGGTTTGATTAAAAGCAACCTTTTCAATAGGATACCCGCATTTCATACATGAACTCTGCGTATTACAGCCAAAAACGCGATTTGAACAGAGCTATTGTTCGCCGTAGGATGAATCGTGACCTCAATTTGCGCCCGTGTTTACAAATTTTCAAAGCACGGCGTGGGCAAAAATAACCATTTAGGAGGTAGATTTCAAACAGCCCGCGTCGACGTCTTATCCCAGCTACGGCCCTGATTTGCTGTAAAGCCATTTAATTTGAGAAATTACGAGTCTGTTCGTCCAGGCTAGACCTCGAGTGGATGTGAAATAAATTCGACAGAAGTTGGTGAAGTTCGTCGCGAGTCCGCCGTGATTTCTCTCAACAATAGCAAGAAAGGTGGGCGTATTTTTTACTGTCCCCTACATAGTTTGTTGACAGAATATCTTGTGACCCTATTTGTGAAGTATCAGTAAAATATACCAAGGAATAAACCGGCGCCAGGCGTTTAAAGCCCCCTGGTCACAATTCGTGCCATCTCCATTTCAACTGGCTGCACGCCAGCGCTGTGAGGCTCGACCAGATTTCATCAGTGTGTGAAACGAATTGTCCTACCAGTGCCGTGTGGTTGGAGGTTAGTTTGGTGAGGCAGAATCCTTCCCTTTGCTTGATTAGCAATCAAACGATTAACTAGTTTAGTAAGACTATTCGGCAGAATGACGGGCCAGTTTAAGTTTCTGTGGCGTTATTACTCAGTACATCGAACCTGAAATGCTCGCTAGACAGCAGATTTGCGTGTACTTGCTTCCAGGAAGCCGAAGCAATGTCATCAACAAATATGAAAACAGTTCGACTTATGCAGAGTTCAATGCTTAATCAATATACAATGTATTCTCCTTTAAATACGCGCTTTTACACGCAAAAGAAAAAAAAGCGGGCGCTTATTTTCAGTCTTCTTTCATAATCCGATTAACAATGTTTAAACGATATACAGAATTACCGAGAGCCGAGAATTTTTCCTAATTAATTATTCAGATTTCCATCCTTGCAGTCTCGAATTGAAGCGTGAATGAATATTTTTGTTATTATCTCCTCTATCAGTATACGGGCTTCCTATAGGCTTGGCCTTAATTGTTTTGATTGTCAATAAGGAATAGTACGAGGGAACAGGTTCACAAAATCCTGTGATAAAAGTTTGGGTCACTGCATTACCTCACGGCACGTCTCTAGCTTCCTTTAAGGAAGTACTCGCAAATCTGCAGTTTCGTGAGCATTTCAAGTTCGATGTACTGAGTAATAACGCCACGGAAACTTAAACTGGCCCGTCATTCTGCCGAATAGTCTTACTAAACTAGTTAATCGTCTGATTGCTAATCAAGCAAAGGGGAGGTTTCTGCCTTGCCAAACTAACCTCCAACTGCACGTCACTGTGTTTTACTATGAATTATTCACAGTAGCTCATTGAAACTATCATGGGAGGAGGGTATATGGACATAGTAAAAACAGTGCAAAGTTTTTTTTTTTTAAATCACCACGGGTTATTGAAGGGGGAACGTTTCGTAGCAGTGGGAGGGCAAACAACTGCCGGCATCAGCGACTTCACTGCATTTTATATAGTAATGGGCGCGTAGTGTTAATGTTTGCCCTCCCACTGATAATTTTGACATTTTTGCAGGCCATTGATCCAAAAAAAAACTTCACAGGCAACCCATTCATACCATTTTTTTAATATCAATGCAAAACCTAATGTTGAACATAATTGGGTGAAATTCAATGCATTTTCCATTAAAAAGGGCCTAGGGGGCGCTGCTGTACTTCTGAAATGGGGTAGATGACTTTAGCATCAATTATTTCTGTTAGGGTACCCTAATGGATAATTTGGCCTGGTTTATTTCGGAATAGACTGTATTTTCGAAAATGCCCTCAGGCTTCACCCCCCAATTTTCACAATGGGTTTTGTTGAAAAATGCCGAAATCAGCCATTTTTGGGACCCTGTGGCTCTGAGACCCTTTCCTGTAAAGGCGTTGGACTTGTGGCAAACTTTTCGTCTGTGTCTTCTGTACTTACCAGCAAAAAATCATTAGAAAATAATAAAAACTTTGTTCTCAGCAACTCAAGAAATGTTGTCATTTTATTCATTTGTATTGCCCATGCCTATTTAATAGAACATTTGCAAACCTAAAAATCAATTTTTCTCAAAACCTCTAAAATGGACATATAACTATTGTGCTCCAAACCCATGACATGCTGTTGGGATGAAATGTCGGCACAAGCATTGTGTCATCAGGGGCTTGATACACTCTTGTCACCTGGTGGGATGACGTTATTCCTCTGTTGGCAGATGAGGTGGTTGCGCAGGACACCGATTCCAACACAAACTCTGGCTCGGCCACCATCGTCCTGTCAGCCAAGCTGCTGAAGAAAAGGAGAAAGGCTATGAAGAAGAAAATGATGTTGGCACTGCTTGCGAAAGAGGAGGAGAACAGGATGCAAAAGGCCCAGAAAAACGACAAGAAGCCAAAAAAGAAGAATAAAGTCATTCCCCCTACAACCGACTCAGTCATAAACAACCAATCGGGAGCCTCTCCTGAAACTCCTGGGAAGACGGCCGGCGCCAAGGCCTCACTTGGCAAGAGGCCGTTCCCCGCGCCTGCCGCACTCGAAACCTACGGGCAGGAGACCCCGAAAAAGAAGAGAAATTCGGACAAAAAGGACTCCAGGAAGCTGAGCTTCGAGCCGGCGGCGCCCCTGCCCTCTCCGCCCGGGAAACAGAAGAGCAAGAAAAAGAAGAAGAAGAAGAAGAAAGCGAAGGAGGTGGCGTCGGCAGACGAGATAAAGATCACGGCAGAGGCCCTGCCCCCCTCCCCTGCCACCAATCCCAGCCCTGTTCCTGAAAAGAAGAAAAAGAGTGAGTGCCCCTCTTCTGCTTTTCATCTGTTCTTTTCTGTGCTATCGTTCGGAGAGATTATGGAATCAGAGTGCTGTGATGTGACGCCCAAGGCCACAATTCACTGCAGCCGCATTCACAACTTCCTGTGTTCTCTTCCTGTTCTCACACATCGGTTATAATTTAGACAGACTTACTTCATGAAACAATGCCACAATAGTATAGATTCAAGACAAGTAGACGTATGGAGTGTTTACCCCATTGTATTTGTCATATTTAAATGTTTTACATGGAGCTCGTCCTACTAATTTTCATATAAGATGATGTAAACACAAAATGCAGCTTTTATATGATCATTTCATTTATTGTGAAAACTGAAGTGAAATTGTTCCCAATTGTCAATTAAATTTGTTTAATTGGTCGGTTTGGTAACTGAAAGGGCAATTACTTTTTCACATTGGACTAGGTAGGGTCGGAGAGCTTTTTTCATTCAGTAAATGAAATCGTCATTCAAACACTTTTGTTTTTACTTTGGTCGTCTTTGTCTAGTTTTAAAATTTGTTTGATGATCCGAAACATTTTAATGTGACAAATACGCAAAAATAAAAGACTTTGGGAAGGGAGGGGGGTAAATATTTTCTCACAGCGCTGTAAAAAACAAATTTAATTGTAGCACCAATGTAAAATAGCCCTTTAAGGCAGCTGTCACCAGCCCTGTTGCTGTAGAACTGCTGTTGTGTGTTTTGACCGCCACCCTAATGAAGTTGGCCTCAGTCATCAGCTTAATCTCATGGAGCTGCTTATTCGCAGAATCTGTTGTGCCAAATTACAGGTAAAATAAAAACCTGCAGGTTGGTTTATCTCCAGGAACAGGGCTGATGACCAGTGCTGAAAGTTGGGATCATCAAATCACGATCCTCAAGGTCCAATAACGTCAGGTTTTTTTCTCTGTCTTGACCTGGGCGTCGGGTATAAAGACAGTCTGACCAATCAGAGGTACTATTAGTTGGCCTGGAGAAATGAAAACCAGGGCTGGATTTGGATTCGAGGTTCAGATTTGGTGATCCCTGGCTTTAAGGGTAACGCGAACAGGTTGTTTCTTATTGACTTTGCATCAACCTCCCCCAGAGAAAAACAAACTGGAGAAAGAGGAGAGGAAGAGGAAGAATGACCCTCCAGCAGCTGAGTTCAGCCCAGTGACCCCGTCATCCCTGGGGTCCAGTCCAGCACCTGGCAACCGCACCCCAGGGAAAGTGAGTGGAACCCAACTTCTGACCTTTGACCCCCGAGGTCCTGAAGCTGCGAATGTGCCCGTTGTCGATAAATTGATCCTCCTGTCCTTCCCTTGTCTCCGTTCCCTTTGCTTCTTGATTGGAGGAGATAAGTGGGAGAAGAGAAGGACGCACGTCTTTATTTTTGGCACACATCCCGTACTTTTAAAACCACTGCAGCATTGTTTCTGCTGCTTCTCCTGCAACACTTTTAAGTGTTAATTTCAGTACTCTTCCAATGTCTGAAACAATTGACAATTGGTATTTACTGGCTTGTCCTGGCTAGAAAGCAGTTTTCTGGGAAGAATTTCATATACAGTTTGGCTCAGAAGTATTTGGACAGTAAACATAGCAACGCACTTTTTTTTTTTTTTTTTTTTTTTAACCAGGGAAGTCCTTTTGAGATTAAGATCTCTTTTTCAAGGGAGCCCTGGGGGGTTGAGGTGGGGAGGGAGAGGACCAGTTGCACAGCCAATTAGATCAGGGGATGATTAGGTGGCAGATTTAAAGATCCTGGTTGGGAATTTAGCCATGACACCGGGGAACCCCCTATTCTTGTTGAAGAGTGTCATAGGATCTTTCATGACTGCAGTGAGTCAGGACCTCGGTTTAACGTCTCATCCGAAAGAATACAATATACATCTTTATATTAGTAAATGTTGTTTTGGTCTTTAGAATGACTGATTGCACCTTTCGCGTAGGTTAAAGTGACCTTATTGCAGTGTTATCGCTTTCCTTTAATGTTGATGCCAATGCAATATTGGGTTTTTGTGTTTCAGAAAAAGAAGTCTCCCAGGATCAAGTAGTCCTTTCATTACTTGGTACGTGGACAGTTTTTGTTTTTTAAATTTGGAATATTGTTAGACCCTGATTGAAATTAACTTTCCAGGGAAGAAACAGTGTTATAGTAAAACTTGAGCCCTGTTCTTTGAATCATGGTCATTGAGGGCCGAGAGCTGCTGGTCTTCCAGCTCGCCTTCACCTGGGAGTCAGATGTGAGGAAAATCTGGCCAATCAGAAAGGCTAATTATTCAGTTTATTACCTGGGAGAAAAGACCATGGCTGCGTCCGAATAGTTAAAAAATTACGGCCCATCATCTAATTCCTAACCGCTTTTCTTTAAGCTGTGTAAAATGTCATGAGGTAAAGAAAAGCTGTAAAGGGGACTCTTTTACAGCTTAGGAAGAGAACCGCGCTAATAAGAGAATCCAAATGCACTTACACTAGGCACAGTGATCACCCGCCTCCTGCCTGTCATGTTTGTTTGTTTTCGTGATTGGCCGGATGGACGGTCATCGCGGAATTGCAGGATAGCATTTCTGCCTTTATTTTCGAAAAGGATGGTTCAGTGTACCCTATGCTAAAGGTGATAAATTAGGAAGCATTGTAGCACCTTTCCTTTACATTTAAAGAATCCGAACACACTTATCATGGCTGCCACGTAAATGCTTCCGGATCATTTTCTAGGAGTTAGGAACTTTCCTAAGCAAAAAAGGCTATTTGGACGCAGCCCATGGGTGGATTTGGGTCCTCCTGCACTAGAGTGATATTGTTCTGTTTCACTAGGGGGCGCCATCGCCTTTCTGACTGATCGAGCTGCAAGCCACTGCAAGGTGGAAAGGACCATCACGCATAGGTTTCTTCCACTAGAGGGGAAACATTGTTTTCTGTTTTTTTTTTTTTTTTTTTAACCACGGCTTTTTTCGTTTCTGTATGTTCTTTGGCAAAAACTTATTAATGTTTGCCAGTCAGTTTTCAACCATTCAACCACGAATATGAAATAAGGTCTATAGTCCATCAAACATGCATTGTTTTATCTGTTTTTGTTAACTCTTAGAGCGCTGAAATAAAGTGGAAAAAAAACAAATAAGTGCAATTATCGTGCTGTTGGAAACCTACCGTGTGGTGACTTGGCGAAAAGAGCTCCCTTGCGGCAGCGCTTTTAAACAATTCGCTACATGATAGGTTTTAAACAGCTTTGATTTTGATATCTAACATCACTGAGCAACAATAGCTGCTTTTAGCACTCAAAGGGTTAAGGGGGTTTGGAGTTTTTGTGATTGATATGAAATCAAATTGTATTTTTGAGCACAAGTCTCTTGTTACACCTGCTGGATGGTTGCCATACTTGTTGCAAATTATTTTTATTTTGGTGCATACAGGGTACACTTCTCATGTATAACCTCCTCAATACTGAACAGAACATTTTCTTTGTATTGTAAATTCCATATCTGAGCCAAGAAGAGTGTTACTATTATTATTATTATAATTTGTCCGAAAGGATGTGCTGGTAAAATTTCGTTTGGTAGTGTGAACGTTATAGCCATAACGGACAACTTCACTGTGACACTTGTCAAGGAATTTCTGTTTACAAACTGTTGTTAATTTCAAAACCCTGTTGGAAAAAATGTGAACCTTTCTGTTTTTCTCTTTATTTGATTGAAACTTGTAATAAACTATTCTTTCTCACAGTTATAAATTACAGGTGGTAAGGGCTTGTGAGAACGATCTTTTTTTTTCAATGTAGGAAAAAGGGAGAAGTTACTACTCTGTTAATTTTCACATTATTTTGCAAAATTAAAGATCTTTGAATAATAACTAGTCTTGAAAGGGGTGGATTTGCTATGAAGCATGGGGGTAATTTATGACGTGCTCCTGGTTGCGTCAAATTATAGCTATGTTGCGTCATGGACAACCGGCTGGTTGAGAAGGCATCGTTCTCATACTGGACGTTGAGCCCCAGGCATCCGAACTGCTTGACCATGTAGGATGTACTTTATAATGGGTGGCAAAAGCTTTGAGGAATATGTCCTTCTGATACCATATCTTCTTTTCTTCAGTATTAACCCAGGGGTGATGGGAATCCGGGACCATGCCGGATTTCCGGCGTGCGGTGATCGGCGAGGGAAAAAATAAAATGCGAGATACATGCGTGCAGAAAGATCGCAGACAGTAGACCTAGATGGGCTTTGATAGAGCTCTCGCTCTCAGCCTATGGCTTTCGCTCCCAACCAGTCCAAAGCATGGATGCATTATAAGAACTGGATACTGAACCAGGGCTGAGACGCACGCCGACAAGGGCTTAGCGGTCAAGCTGATATTGCGAGTCCCGTGATGCCATGGGGGGCAAAAAGAAAATTTTTCCATAGGGAACAATTGAAAAAGTCACTCTGAAAAATACGTGAATATTTTTTTTGACTACTACAAATGATCAATATATAATCTGTTGATTTTTCTCTTTTAAATCATTGGTGCCTTTTTTACGGCAGCGACAATTTTTTTTTATTTTCATTCAGGCTACTTGAACACCAAGGGGACCTTGTCTTTAAGCGCATTCTCGTAAGCAGCGCAGCAGCTACGGTTCTTTGAACGTAACACTGGTCAGGAGATTCCGTGCAGTTGGCTTACGTTATTACCAAGTCGGTAAAGTGAGCAGGTGTAACGACACCAGTGTTTTCAGGTACTGTATTTGATGAATGGCTTTGTTATGTAGCGACTCGGCTGCTTCACCTATCTTTCATGTAACGTTACAGAATATGCAGTAAGGTAGCAAAGGCTGTTGATGGTTAACTAAGGTTGGATAACGGGCGTGTATTCGGCAACTATTGAAGGTGACATCCTATAAGCGTGCATGTAGCTAACACTTGCATTGCTTTTTCGCATTAAAATGCTCAAGATGCGCCTAAACTGAGTTGTATATTTTCATTACTTTGAATATCTTACACCGATTCACGGTACTGTGTTTTGCTGGCTTCATGTATGCTGGCTACGTACCTAGCTAAGTTGCATTAACTACGTCCTTATGTGCACTTTCAGCACGGTATAAATTCAGCCCAAAAAACTTCGCAGTTAATCATTTATTTACCATCGCATGTACATTCTTAATTATTAAAACAATAGCAGATGTGCATCATAGGAACACTCCAACCAGTACCCATGACCAGGGAACTGGCTTTAGAACTGGAGATGGTCCCCGGGCGCCGCTCTGTGGCTGCCCACTGCTCCTAACTATAGGATGGGTCAAATACAGAGGACAAATTACCCCACGGGGTTCAATAAAGTGTATCTCTTATCTTATTACTTGATGTCGTATCTTTTCAGCAACTTTTAAGATAAGATCAAAAATATGAAGTATCTATTATTTTCTGCATATGCCCAGCTTGCATGACAGCACTGCACAAACAGAGACAGTATTTGTAGTTCAGCCTTTATTAGCTAGAAGTGTTGAGTGGGTTGGAAACGCTGGATAGGATGAGATGTGAGCAACACACTGTTAGTGAGCAGCATCAGTGTATGGGAGTGATGCTGCGGAGATTCGCTGTTAGTGAGCAGCATCAGTGTGTGGGAGCGATGCAGCGGAGATTCGCTGATGCGGCTGAACTCCATCTGCACAGAGAAAATACGAGAATCCCAGAAGAAAGAAACTGATGAGAACGAAACAAAGATCGACTTTATGAATATTTTGTTACTGGGCTGCTGATTATGTGAGGACTTACGAATTTACGCATGGCTGCCCTTACCGTGATCGGTCAGCGACAGTCCCTATTTTCCATTCTCAGACAGAAACAAGGCAATAAAGTGCCAAAAAATGACACAAAGGCAGGTGCCCACAGTCAGAAGTGAAGAGTTCCTACTCCTGTTGATGGGCAAAAAATGGGTTTTCTGTTGGGGCCGTGTGCATGCATGTTTTGCTCACGTAGACGGCGTCAAACGGTACTTGCGCTCACCCTCAATCGTCTCGGACCCCTCATCTCATGATCAGTTTTGGTTGCTGTCCGGAATCTGTCACGTACAGGCTGTAACCAGGTGTGGCGCTCTTCAGCTGCCATCGGCGATTGTGGCTGCCCTAAGCGGGGTCGGTCAGTGACAGTGCCTGTGTTCCATTCTCGGATAGACAGCCGACTGATTGTTGAACGGTGACAGTGCAAATGACGCCCCAACTCTCAGCTGAGATCTGCCCGTAACATGCCAAAGGCTGTTTTTCTCTCTCCTGCGTCACAAGCAGTTCCATTTTCTTGATGCAGGAGCATTTTTCGGTTTTTTTTGTTGGCTTTATGTAGGCTATTGACCACACCCAAAAGAACAAGTCAAGTGTCACTGTACACATCACGAACAGCTCAGTGTTTGTTATTACTGAAGTGCTTGGCGCGTGCACGTGGTGCGCATCAGGATTACAATACCACGCGCTTTTCTTTATTTCCTCTCGTGCCTCACTGGAAAAGCAATAAAAATCAATCGATTCTTCACTTTGCCGCAAATACAGTACATACTTCACTGGTGCGTTTTTAATGGCGCTGAGTATATAAACTGTTTTTCCGAACTATATTTAAGCCTTCACCGAGTACTACGTTTATTTATTATTTTCAAGAAAATGTCTTGCATGTTTTAAAAGTGTGTTAAATAGTTAGTAGGTAAGTTCGAAAAATCATTCTAGATATAGAGTTAGTCGTCCGATGAGAATTCAACAGCAGTGTAAAAATAAGATTTTCAGTAATGATATTGTGCTGAAAATTCTGATCAATCCTTATAGTGGTGTCCACTGAGGAACTTGGGTTAATAATTCAAGAATGACCCATCATGAACCGAGCTTGACTTCAGTGCCATTGTTTAGGCCCTGATGTCCTAGTTATGAGGAAGTTAAAGCCCAAACCCAGTGTTATTACATCATTGTTGAAAGCTCAGCTCATACTTCCTCATGCCGACCCGCGAAATGCAGGATGTAGGCCCATCAACGACCCATTCTTCATGACCCAACCTGAAGAAAAATTTTCAGGCTTGAGAATTTTTTTTGCAATCACCCCTGTTAACCTCTGCTGCAGTTACAGCAGCGGCCCACCGCATAACCGGTAGTTCTGGTCCTGGACGCTGATTGGTTAATACAGTGTTCCGCACATTGAGTACATTCAATGGTTCCTGTATTCATCTGGACCATGTGACCTCACAGTGCGTTAGCGCCCCCATAGTTTTGCCCTGAAAGGTCACAGCTGCGTGCTACAGTTATAGGTTTCGCCTTGAAGTTGAGACAAGATGATGTACAAAATACTAAAGGTTAATCCAATATTCCCAGGATATTTTGTGCAGCTGGTTGTAAGGACTGCTGTCAAAAGAACTCAACTAGTTTCGTTCCATCCTAAAGGACTTTGCTTGATTAGCAGAAAAAATGGTTGGCTTCTGTCAGAAGGGACCACTGGCAACCAACAACTAACTCCCAGTTATTGTGCTGTCAGCGCTTTGTTTCCAGCAAACTGAATTTACCCTCAACTTAGCTAATCATTATTCCTTTTCTCCCTTTGTTGGAAAAACGCTTACAAAACACGCAAAACATTAAAACATGGTTAAGTAATTTAAGGGGAAACTGTCACAAGTTGCGTTATTAATCATTGGTTTCTGAAACCAGTTCTTAATATTTTAAGAGTCTAAGCAGTAATTAACATTGTTTAGTTGCTGGCTGGTAAGCGTAATGTTACAGAACTTGAATGTATGACAAACGGTTTAAGTCTGCTCACTAGCGAGATGGTATAATCATTATCATTCATTCCTGTGGTAGCTCAAAAGTTATCTTTGTGAATAGTCCTTGGAGGTCTTATCTTTACGGTGGCGTTAATGTAGCTGGCTTCTATTGTATTCAGTTATGTTGGCTAATAAACATTACATTAGACCAATGATCCCCAAACTCAGTCCTGGAGGCCTCCCTGTGTGTGCCAGATTTTGTTCCAGCCTCAAATGCAATTTAATTAATTATTTTAACAAGCTATTAATTTTTCAAACTGGGTGCTTTTTGTGCAAGATTACTTAAAATCTCAATCATATTACTTCAGTAATAGCATTATATGATACACTGCCTGTCCAAAAAAAAAAAAAAGTTGTCATTTCGATTTAAATAAGTAAAGTAAATACTCGAGAGCCTATGGTTGAGTCATTATTGCGGTGATGAGTATGTTTTAGTTGACAATAATTATTTTAATCTTGACTGATTCAGTGCGCAACTTCTCATTTCTTACAAACGTAAAATAACTATGTTGGAAGACTTTTATCATGGTCTTTGAAAAGATGTTACTGTGTTTCAAGGGGAGCAAATTATGCACCACCAACAAGCTAATAAAACAGGTAAGAAGATTGCTGAAATCACTGGAATTGAGTCGGGATAAATTAAAACCTGCAGGGATAGTGGTGAACTGTCAACTTTGCAGAAATGGGTTTGAGAAAAATCATGACTGATCCTGATTGGAGATCACTAAAATACTTGGTGAAGTCTCATCATAAAGAAATCAGAGTAGAACTCATGGCTATGTTTAATCATGAAGGCAAGAGCATGTCCACAAGCACAATGCAACAAGAACTAGGAGAATTGGGACTAAACAGCTGCGTGGCCACAAGAAAGCCACTTGTTAGTGAAGCCTATTTGGAGAGAAAAAAAAAAGACTTCAGTTTACAAGGGAGCAAGAAGTTTGGACTGAGGAGCAATGGGAAAAGGTCATGTGGTCTAATGAGTCCAGATTTACCCTGTTCCTGAGCGATGGGCATGTTGGGGTAAGAGAGGAAGCCTATGAAGCGATGCACGCGTCATGCATAGTGCCCACTGCACAAGCCTGTGGAGTATTATGATCTGGGGCTGCTTCAATTGGTCAGGTCTTGGTTTATCACTGTTATGCAGCAATAAAATGTATTCAGCAGACTACCTGTATATACTGAATGACCAGTAACCCATCAATGCACTTTTTAATCCCTAATGGCACAGGCATATTCCAGAATGAAAAGGCCAAGATTAATCAAACTGCGAAAGAGTGGTTCATCGAGCTTGAGGAATCATTTTCACACATCAACTGGCTGCCTCAGAGTCTGGACCTTAACCAATTGAAAGTCTTTAGGATGTGCTGGAGAAGGCTTAACGGAGTGGTTTGACTCACCCATCTTCAATACAATATCTGGGCCAATAGTGAATGCAAACCTTGTTGGAAATGAATGCAAGACTGCATAAAATTATAGAAATAATACCAGAGCAAATGTGTGCCAAGATAAACGCTAAAGGTGGCCCAACAAAATATCATAGTGTGTGACTTTTTTTTGGATGGGCAGTACATATTGAGCCATATTGTAAACATATAATTTCATAATAGGAAGCAAATCATCTCAGATGATCAAAATGAAACTGATCTGAATCAAAGGCTGCTAATTAGTGGACATCCAGACTCCTGGCCACCAATCACAGCCATCTGATACATAATGAACAATTCAAAGACAACGTAAATGCACACGAGGAAAACCTGCATTGTATTGATGTTTAAGAAGGAAAAAGAATCAATGTTAACCAAGTTAAGAGCCTTTTACCACAGTACTTAATGTTAGCTATTTTTGATGTAAATGTTTGCCATTTTGCAAGAAGCACAAAATCAACTTGGGGATTAATATGCACTTTATTGAACCCCGTTGGTTAATTTGCCCTCTGCATTTAACCCATCCTGTTATTAGGAGCAGTGGGCAGCCACAGAGCAGTGCCTGGGGACCAACTCCAGTTCGAAAGCCAGTTCCTTGGTCATGGTAACTGGTAGGAGTATTCTTATAATGAATGTTTTTCTGGGTGGGGAAAACCAGAGCACGTGAGGGGAACATGTAAACTCGAGATAGAAAGGCCCCAGGCTGGATTCTAACCCACGACCTTCTGGCTGGGAGGTGGCGCTGCTAACCACTAAATAGCGCAGTCTTACTCGTTTAACAAACTGTGCTGTGTTTGCTGTTAATCCGAAATCGGACACAAATATGGCGCGGGTATTTCGAACGTGACGTAATCAGCTCTCATGGATGCACTCAATAGCACACCATCGGTGGGCGGAGCAGTTTAATGTTGCATTCTGGGAATCAAACAGAACTTCGCGGAAGAGATGCATCTTGGGTGGACTTAATTGTAGAAAATGGCGACTTCTTTGGGAGCTAATACGTATAACAGGCAGAACTGGGAAGACGCGGTAGGTTTAAAATTTGTTGCGATTTATTCGGTTTGAAGAAACGGAATAGACCGGTCATGGGTTTATTTGTCGATGATTGTGGAGCGTTATCCATCGTCTTGTTTATGTGATGTGTAGTTATCAAGCCCAGGCTATGAGAGGGGGGTATCGCTAGCTAACGTTATGCCTTGCATGCGCTTTGGCTCTGAGCTAACGGTTAGCTAGCTAGCTTCTATGTCTCATTTAGCAGTTCTTCACAAGGTGTAAGTTTGCGTGTCCCTGTGATGATTGCTAGCACAGTTGGCTTCCCGATGTTGCCACATTGCTACCATCGCTAGTTTATAACTAACGACAGGCTCGTTAACCTCAGTAGCTCTGTATTGCCAAAATGTAGGCAGTGTTTCGCTGGTAGAAAAAGGTTGACGAGCCGCGGCAGATTCATTCGAGAGCCATACAGCGATCTGTTAGCTTGTCAGTGACTTGCTCGCTAAATCGATGAGCTAATATAGGCTAAAGTAGACTAACAGTTGTTAAAGATGAGCTAGCTACAATTCGAGAGTAACCTTTGTCGGGCTGCCCTCTTAGCTAGCCGGTTAGATGGCTGACGTTAAACCTCACAAAAAATCAGCGGACAGATGGCTGGAAAACCGAACAAACGGGCTCGATTTTTGGCTCTCTACTGATGAATGTACTGTTTTCATCCGAAGAGGTGATGGATAGCATTACTAGGGATCATAACTAACCTAACGATTAGCTACCATCACTTAGCTATCAGTGTTGTCAATAAATTACGTTTAAAGTTTCCTAGCCAGCGTTTGTGAGAAGTATATAGTATCCATTCCTAAAGCTGGTCATTTGAATCGCGTTTTTTTTCGTGAGAGTTGCACTGATTGCATCTGTTTTGACAGAAGACCGGAAAAAATAGCTTTAAAGGGTTGGCTAGCAGACCAGGTAGGTAGGTACGTTATAACATTAATTTACCGCTGGCAGACTGGCATTCCCGGCCATAAAGGAAAGCCGTGTAACGTAGCTTACTTTTAGCAGGTTAATGTTCCATCCGTGCTGCAGAAGTGAAAAATAACCGCTGAGGAATCCCCGGCATACTCCACATCACATGCCGGACACTGACATGATTTGATTCCAATGTCAATGTCAGTGTGGGATCGTTCACATATTTTAACAGTGATTTTATGAACGCCAGGTGTATGTTGGGTGTCAAGGGAACCGGTCGTAAAACGTTTGGCATCCTGGTATTTCGTTGAGCCTCTGAAATGCTTTGCCTCTACGTCACGGGTTGCGCTGTCAAAGTGGTCCTCCGGCATCAGCTCATTGTGCTCGGATTTAAGGCATTAACGCATGCGTGCATTACAGCAGGGTCTCCTAGCCCGCTCCTGGAGTACCTTTGCCCTGCACCGTCTGCCTGATTTAACACCCCCGATTCAGTCGATGCGCTCATGACCCTGCTGAAAAAACCAGCGCCGACCTGCTTGGTATCCATGGTGGTTTGTGCTGGTTTATGCTGGTCACGCTGGTTTGTGCTGGTCAACCAGAAAAAAAAAAAACCAGCATAGATGTGTCCAAAACACAACACATGCTGGTCATCCGCAAAACCAACATTGACTGGCTATGCTGGTTTTCAACCAGCACTGACCAGCATGGAATTTTATGCTGGTCGGTGCTGGTTTTTTCAGCAGGGTAGTAAAGTAGTGGTGTGTCACATCACATAACGGGGAGACCTGTAAAATATGCAGGGCTGGGATACCCCCCGGAGCTGGGTTGGGAAACACTGCTCTACAGCATTACTTCAGTTGCGGTTCAGCTCAAGCAAGAGCTTCAGCTGTTGGAATGTAAGTGGATTGATCTGCGGATTTTGGTGACTAGTTGCGCTGCCACCACCTTGCTCACCTACGAAAGTAATTTACTCTGAAAATTGTCTGCTAGTTTTCGCTGATGTACACAAGCACCTGCATACGAGTCCGCACAATTGTTTTCAAATGTCCGGTATTAGGAGCTGTCGGGCATTTGAGTGTTAAGTGAGTAAAAAGCTACATATTGGGTGCTGAGTGCTGTAGGTCAACATCAAACACGGCTGTCTTCTCTTTCTGACTGCAGGACTTTCCCATCTTGTGTCAGACATGTCTCGGGGAGAACCCCTACATCCGCATGGTAAGTGGGCAACTGCCAATCAACAGCCCTTCCGTGCTCATTTCCTGAATGACGGCTATAGGTATTATAGGCTAGAATGGTACTTGTATTCCAGTAGTTTTGGAAAGCGAACCAAGGCTCGCACACTGCAGTAGGAAGGAATATCCAAATCGTCTAAATTCGCAATGAATGAGCATGCTGCTTGTACTGCAGTGATAACAACAACTTTAGAGGAAAAAAGTTGGTTAACTGTATCTCCCCGACAACGATAGTCGGGAGATACTATGGTTTAGTTCCGGGGTCGCCGCTGCCGCAGAGATTTTCTGTTCCGGGCTCTGGGAGCCACAATTATTACAGGAATTTCTCCAAATTTCACACAGGCCAAGATATTGATTGGACAATGCTCAAGACCAATTTTCGCGAATTTCGGACGTCCATTATGGCTGCTGGCGGCCATTTTGTCCGAAATTTGGGGATCAGGGAGATGCACGACTCGGTCCCTGTGGCGACCGAGTTACCTAGTTATTGAATTTAGCAGGATGTTTTTCATGGTGCCGCAGATTACCTAAAATGGCGGACTGTTCTTCGGTAAATTTTAGGATGCTGCTGTGGCCACTAATTACTGAGGCTTTTTCTGTTTCCATTTTGTTAGACCAAAGAGAAATATGGCAAGGAATGCAAGGTAAGGAAATATATGGAATTTTTTTGTTTTGGTTTTTTTCAAATGATAGATGGAGATGAAGGAAACCATCGTTCTGGCTTGAAGCCTGTGCACGGCAGAAAAACGCTCTGGCTTCTGTTTTCATTTTGGTTTTGTGGGACCGTTTCCCTGTTTTTCTGAACTGTGTCGCTGAATCTCTTTCTTTATTCGAGCTGTACGGCTGTTTCCCTGTTTATCTGGGTTTTGTAGATGTTTCCCTGTCTGTTTCCCAATTTTTTTGGGCTATTTCCCTGCTTGCTCCCTGTTTATTGGTTGTTTACCTGTTCATTGTGTCGCTCTTGCCCAGTTTGTTTGCGATTTGTGGCTCTGGTTATTTGTTCCTGCTGTTTTGTACCGTCTCTGTGGGGTAAAGTAGCTGTTGCGGTGTGTTGCAGATCTGCGCGCGGCCCTTCACAGTGTTCCGCTGGTGTCCGGGCGTGCGCATGCGCTTCAAGAAGACGGAGGTGTGCCAGACCTGCAGCAAGATGAAGAACGTCTGTCAGACGTGTCTGCTCGACCTCGAGTATGGTGGGTATCTGTCTGTCTGTCTATCTCTGATCTTTCATTTAGCTATCTATCAGTGATCTATCATCTAGCTATCAGTGATCTATCGTCTAGCTATCTTCTATCTATTTATCTATGATCTAGCTATCGTCTATCTGTTTATCTATCACTGATCTATCGATATTTTTTTTGGCCGTGAACCGGGTTCACAGTTCTAAGGCTATTTGACCATGACTTCCAGTACGCATGCGCAGTTGTATCATTTTCGGACTTGGTTATATGTGTGCAGGACTAGGAAAAGGGGTCACTTGGGATTTTTTTCCAGTCTGAGATTAACGGGGTATCTCAGTGATATCCCAGTGATAGTGATATCCCAGCACTACTGTACTGTCAATTTACAACACTTTGCTGTGCACAAATTCACCCAATTTTTTTCTCAAAATGAAAAACTTGGATCACTCTTTGATTTTGTTGGAAAATCTCAATTTTCATAAAATGACCCAAGTGACCCCTTTTCCTAGTCCTGCACACATATCGGAAGGCTTGTTACTCTCATTTCCAGGTGAACGTTGTTATTTAGCTAACTAGCTCCATTTGGTTATGGAGAGGTACTGAATGAATATTTGTGAATATAGTTCATTTGCAAACGAGCCACCGGTAGTGAACTACTTGGTTTTCTCTGGATTTAAAATCCCCATAAGTTCGTTCAAACGCAAATGAGTGGCGAAGTCACTGCGTAAGCTTTAAGCAATAAGACCGTTGGCTATTTGCGTTTGAGCTTATCAACTATAAACTCCTGAGCATGTGCTTCTCGAGCTCAGGCTAGGGCGCATGCTAACTGCAGAATAGACACTTGCTAGGGGGAGGTGCGCGGTTCTCAACAGCTTTGTTTATACCAAACAAATTTAATTTCCGTTTGCACCTTAGTGGTTGCAGATTGCCATTTGCGATATCTGAGCATTGCGCTAATTCCATGACACTCTCTCTCATTCGCGTTTGAACGAACGTTTACGGATTTTAAATCCACAGAAAACCGAGTAGTTAATTAACGGTAGCTCGTTTGCAAACGAACTATATATATAAATTTACTGATCAACCCCTCTTCAGTGGCGCACTCAGTCTCCATGTTGTCGCTGAGTGTTGGTGAGAGAGGAGGGGGAGGGGGTGGTGAGGGGATGGCCTGTGGTCACAGAGCGAGGAAGGCGGAGCAGAGAGGTTGTGTGTGTGAGACAGGGACACGGAGAGGGAGAGGAGAAATAGGTGTGAACTCGTGGCCCATGTATTGTCATTTTGACGCAAAATGAACTATATCGATACAAGCGATATTGTCCCATGTTATGTCTCGTTTTGAAATATATTGATATATATTAAAATACCGAGATATCGCCCAGCCCTACTATCTTTCAGTGATCTATCGTCTAGCTTTCTATCAGTGATCTATCGCCTAGCTATCCTCTATCTATTTATCTATGACTGATCTGTCGTCTAGCTATCCTCTATCTATTTATCTATGACTGATCTATCGTCTAGCTCCTCCCTTCATCCTTGCTCTCTTTCCTCTCTTTCTTCATTGATTTTGTTGCCTTTTGGCTTTTGTATACCTCACATGGTGCTCA
The DNA here is from genome assembly GCA_029692085.1 of Gymnothorax javanicus. NCBI lineage: Eukaryota > Metazoa > Chordata > Actinopteri > Anguilliformes > Muraenidae > Gymnothorax > Gymnothorax javanicus. Next base: position 1,634,577 of record CM056199.1, on the reverse strand, counting down.
TGTGATGCCCTGTTCTCATCCCTCAGGCCATTTACTTAGTGTCTTTATTTCATCTTTATAGATAAACCTGTGATGTTTGCTCTTAATGGTTAGGCGTTGGCAAATAAGATGGGAGTGTGTGACAATGGCAAAACAAACTATATCGGAATCGGACACTTCCAAGCAGGCGTAGTTACTGAGTTAATTTGACATTTGCCATGCCGAGCACGCTTGGGGACCACATGCTGAAAATTTGCACTGTCGTAATTTCCAGTAATTCTAGCTAATGCTGTTAGTGGAGTCTACCGTAGTGACTTGTGAAGATTGGGCTTGCTGGGGAACGCTTGGCAGGGCCACCACTGAAGAAAACTCATTCGTTCTCCATGATCTTGGTGTCTGTGCAGAGTGTGTTGGCAAGGCTGAACATGCAAACAACTGTGGGTCCAGTTGACGGAAAGTGTCTGTTTCGAGAGCAAGCGGTCAGGCGCACTGGTATGCCTGCGCATCTTTTCCGAGGCCATGTGCGCACTTTATGATGTGCTGATATTCCAGTATTCGCCCCCCCACTCTTCTCTCCCCAGGCTTGCCTATTCAGGTCCGTGACACTGGGCTGTCAATCAAGGACGACATGCCCAAATCTGACGTCAACAAGGAGTACTACACTCAGAACATGGAGCGAGAGGTAGGCTTGACTTCCCAAATCGCCCGCTGCTCCCTCGCCCTGCAAACCGTCCTCCCGTTTGCGCATTCTCTCATGGAGGCGGCCATGTTTAAGTGTGTCCCAGTCCAATGGGCGTCGATTGGGACCAGACAACAGGGACATCATGTACAACAGTGTGCATCTACTGGCTGCCGCGGTGACGACTGTTTCCTTGGCTGATAAAGGGCTTGGGCGTCCCAAAGTTCACACGTGTATTTACACCCCCGTCCTTTAACGAGGAGGGTCCTACACGGCTGTGAGGGAGACTTCACTTGTGGAGACACTCGGTACTGAAGCGCTAACCATGAGGCAGCGGTTTTGAATGGGGCTGTAGTGTTTTTTTTCTATCAGTTCATGACCTTGTCTCCGCGCCCGACTGGGCTTTGCAGTCGGCCATTAAGCTATTATTTTGCGCCGGAGTGTCAATCCTACCCCCACAGAGCCTCTGAGCGCTTGTGAGAGTTTACATTGCACCTGCCCGGGCAGCTGCCCGCTCGTCTGCTAAAAATACACGTCTGGTTTGTCCATCGCATTCCCGACGTGCTGTACGCCACTGATAGGGGTGATCAGACGGTGTCTGGCCACCGCGTTAATAGCTATTGTTCTGTATTAGGGTGCTGATGGAGGAGCCATTTACTGTGTGGCTATGCAAATCTTCAAATTAGGTTGTGCCTTCTGAGAGTAATCCTTCCCCATTAGACCAGAGCCAAACCGGCGGTGCTGAAGATTAACATGGTTTATGTCATCGGGTTTTTGGCCGGGTCGCTTGCCGGCTTCAAATTCACTGGCGTCCTCCTTTCAGAGATGTTGCTCATGGGACCAGAGAGGTGCGGCTCCTGAGAACTGGGCGCGTTCGCTGAAAGGCGGGGTTTGACCCACTAACCCTTGCGTAATGAGCATCTGCAAAGAGCCCTTTCTTCAAAGTTTGAGTTAATTTTCTGTCTTGAAGTTGGAAGAAGTAGAAAATGACTAGTTGAACGTTTGCGGAATTTGAATATTCTGTCTGTAGACTCCCTTTGGTGAGAAAAGGGGCATGAGAGGTCAAATATTTTTAAAAAATTATTAAAAGATGTCAAGATTTAACCCTTTAAGGCCTAATGCAAAAATCCCAGCAGAGAATCTTGCTGCCATGTTTACCATAGTAACCTGTATTTGGGCTGAAGCACAGCTTCTCAGCTTTCAGGAACAGTTGGAATTGTTTTTCTATTGCGCAAAACTTACAGTAATTACGGTACTTTCAAAATTACGCGCATATCTGTGTCGGCAACGACACGTTCTTAAAATGCGCACATGCTGTCCCGGTTTAAATGGGTTAACGGAAGCATGGATGTTCTCAGTGAGCTGAAGGCTTTAAGCCTTTATCAAGCCTCTGCGGCATGACCGAGAAAGCTATTCCACACTGTGACCGCTCTGTGTGGAAAAAATAGTTCCTTCATTTACTCTTGGCCAACTTCCATTACTGACCCCTAGTTTTGCAGACAAAACTTAGCCTGAATTGTCCTGCGTAGTCAAATTTGTTAATACCTTCTACACATTTAAAGGCCTCAATCGGATCACCCCAAAATTCATAGCTGTAAAAATCGTTCAGACTGCACCGGATGGTGAAGTCCATGCCGCGACTATAATTACGGTGGAACTGGCGAACCACATCGGTAGGATAGCGGAGAGCGACTTTTAATTTCATTTACATGTTCTGTATTTGCTGGTTGCAGTGCTTTACTGAAGCAACGTCGCTCTAAAGCTGCTTGCACACCAGACGCGAAACGTATTTTTCGCACGAAACGCGTGCATTCGCGTCTTTGCCTTGACTTTGACTTTGAACGTAATCTGCCGTGCAAAAAATTCGTTTCGCGTCCGGTGTGAAAGCGGCTTTATACTGGGTGAAATATTCAAACGCAAGACATTGTGTTTTTTATGACCGCAGCATTACATCAAACGGGAAATATCTCGATCGTGCCCATCACCTTAAACGCATTTCCCTGTAACTCGGCAGGACGTATTTGGGATCTTCGAAAGCCTTGGGATCTCTGCTAAAATTTATAATGGGTGTGAAGTTCCATAGGTTTGAATACAGCAGCTGCATTTGACGGACCGTTTCGGTACGTTTTATGGGATTGATGTGAGTGGGCGGGGCCAGACGATTGACATGTGCTCTGCGTGCAGATCCAGAACTCGGACGGCACGCGGCAGGTGGGGCTTCTGGGGAAGGTTCCGGGCTCCAGCGACATGCTCCTGAAGCTGGCGCGGACCACGCCCTACTACAAGAGGAACCGCCCACACGTCTGCTCCTTTTGGGTGAAGGGGGAGTGCAAGAGGGGCGAAGAGTGCCCCTACAGGTGAGTCGCCGCCGGTGCAGCCGGATCTGTGTCCTTGGCCCAGGATGCACCAGCTGGGTCCTCCTCTCCTCTGCTCCTGCCGAGCCTGTGAGTCTGTTTGGGGAGACGCTGGTTGTCATTTTGGCCTCTGCATATGTACCCCAGAAAAGCCTGTTCCCTAAAAATGCGTTTATGCATTGCATTCAAATAGCTATTTTCACTAATTGTATCTCCCCAATGACGATAGTCGGGAGATACTATGGTTTAGTTCGGGGCCGCCGCAGAGATTTTCTGTTCCAGGCTCTGGAGGCTTCAAAGTTTATGGGATTTTTCTCTAAATTTGCATAGTCAAAGATGTTTGTTTGGAAACGCTCAAGATCAATTCTCGGCAATTTCCGACATCGGCCGCCGGCAGCCATTTTGTCAAATTATTTTTTGCAGATTTTGTGTTTTCTGCTCATTTTGAGCCACATTTACACATATATATATACATACATGTACAGGGATGCATATTAATGTCATAGCAAGAGTAAAACCAGTAACATTGCGGCTGTAAAAATTTGCAAGTGATCTCTGATGGGGATCGGGGAGATACACGACTCCCTGTGGCGACCGAGTTATGTAGTTGGGTTCGGTTTGTTAGATGCAAAAGGGAAAATCTTCGACTGCTCGGGAAACTGAATTTCACCGTCGCCGTACTTTCATACTGTGCCAGATTTGTTTTGTAATGTGCAGGAGACTGAAACACCTTGGCACCCGTTCAGCTTATCCGATCTGATTATGGGAAGTTTAGTTGTTTATAATGACTACCCCCTTCCAGATTCTGCTGAACGAGCTTTTCAGCTCTACATTCCCTTTCTGTCGTCCTTTCCTTGCGGATTCACAAATAAATGACAAACATCCCATTATGTCAGCGACGAACTTCAGTCCCTCAATAGCCACCGTACTCTGTTTAAATCTGGCATGGATAAATGTTTTATGTTGTGTTTTTGTGGTTTTGGTTTTGTTTTTTTTTTTTTTTTTACAGTTGAGAATCTTCCAGCGCATGATAATTGTTCCTCTGTGGGAGCGCATTGTTTCCTGTTGAATGTGCTTTGTGTCCTGTCTGAATCATCGCAGTCAGTCTGTACATATCGAAGCTGCTCACTTGCAGCTCAGTTGAGGCTGGTAGCTTTAGCTGGAAGAACTCCAGTCTTGTATTGTGTTGTCCTGACAATGAATTATGGGATGCCCATCTGCATATCCAGTGTTGCCAACTCTCCCGTATTTTCCGGGACTTTTAGTGGCATATTCATGTTCCCGTGCCATAGTAAGCAATTATTCAACCAATGCGTATTTAAAAGATTCTCACGTGGAATTGAAGTGCTTGCGCATGGAGGTGTATCAGCTTCACGTGTGTTACGGTGGATTTCACCACTAGTAATATGGAAACTGATCATGACTCCAGGCTTCTCGCGGTTTTCTTTTTCTCAGGGGTTAGAAGCAAAGCATGGGTTTAATGATTGTTGAAATTGTTTAAATGATACAAGACCGTGTGAAACATCTTTAATTGCTTCCATCCTCTGAGTAAAGAAAAGAGTGAGAAGGCGGGAGTCATAATCGATTTCCATAATACTAGTGGTGAAATCCACCTTAACACATGTGAATCTGATAAACCTCCTCGCACAAAGACGTCAGTTCTGTGGGCGGACCTATTTAATACGCGTTAATTGAAAAATTGCTGAGTAAGCCACAGGAACGTGAATATGCCACTAAAAGTCCCGGAAAATACGGGAGAGTTGGCAACACTGCATATCCTTCATATCCAATTCACACTTTTCCCAGTAGTTTCCTGTTTTGTTTCTAGTTTTCTAAGTCTTGTTTCACAAACGTATTCCAGTGTTTCCCCTAGATTTTTTTGTAGCAGCAGTGCTATGTGTCAGTAACCTAGCAACAGTAGGGGTCCGGGGGAATTTTCCCCGGGAAGAAAATTTTGAAAAATTGCCCTTTAAATAGGGACTTCTGATGACTTTTCTGGGCAAATTACAACTTAACTTGAATCTGTTGATTGTTTGGTATCTGCTGACACTAGATACTGATTATAAAGCATGACCATAGTTGAACCTGAACTTGTCACAAAGTACCATTTTTGTATTGATTTTAAGCTTTTCTTTGTAACAAAAGATACTAGCAAAATGGGGTGGCTTAACACAGAAATCTATTGAAGCCAATTTAATGGCATTGGCCACATCCTGCATTTGAGCACTTGATTTTTCTGGGGCGTTGGAAGAAAAGCTCCAAGGCTCGCTGGTAATTGAACTGGGAGATGGGGGGGCCATTTATGCTGACTCGCATACAGGTCTCTAAATGGTCTCCTTGCAGTTTGTTTCGCAGGTCAGTCTTCATCTAGAAATAAAGCAAATACAGATTATGGAAATAGTGAGTGTGGTCCTCCCCATCAGCTTTGGCATCAGTATTTTTTAAGGATTCTACATTATACGTGTCCTCTATGCATCAGCGAGAGGTTCAGCCCACATTCTAGTCACAGCAAAGAGTTTAGAGTACACATGCAAGTATTATAAACTGTGTAACAGTATGTTTCTGGAGCGTTTCTTAATCAACAAACATTTGAATATCAAAATACAAACTCTTCATAAGCTGAAAATCAGACGTTGGCTGCCCTAATTTCCTTCACTAACCTTAGCTCCTCCGTGGTGACCGTCTGCCTTTCTCTTTAACCAGTTTCGCATTAGTGTTTATTAACCTATTATCAGGATATGACTTGCAATCTTTTTGTTTGGAAAACGTTCATCAACAAGGTAGCTGGTGGAACACCAACATTGTTAATGTTGTGGGCCTAATATACATTTCAACCTTACATTCAAGAACAGCTTGCCCTATTAACAAAAGAGTAGGCCTAGTCACAGCTAGATCGACAGTATTAATTCCAACGTCAACTCATTCATTGACATTCACGACTGAAGTAGTCGGAGTGCGCCACAGCGAGCTTACTAGACCGATTCCGGAGTGTCTGCTAGCTAGTGAACCGCATCTTCAAACACAGAATTACACTTCGTTTATGATCAGGCTTGACGTTACAATAAATAGGAAGGCTGTAACCTTCAGTAATTTCCAAACTAGCCTGTCAGTCATTTTGTGACAAGCTGAAGAGATTTAGCGAGGCCTATAGGGAATGTCGCTCCCATAAAAAAATAAAAAAAATTGTTCCCTTATCATTATACCGCTAATCTCTCCACAACACAATAAACGATGACCTTTGTCTTTATAAAACATAATTATATACACACATTTATTTTTTTTAACTTACATTGGTTTCTTTGTGGGTATGTTGAGGATCCTCTTCAAACAAGTTGACAGCCAGAGTCAAAAGTTACCTCAGAGTTGACTGTGTGGCAGTAAGCCAATCATTGGAAAGAAGTCCACATCGCCACAGCGTAGCGTTCTATGATCTTTGATGACAATCAGCTACAGTAGCGCCAATCAGAGACACACATTGTTTCTTTTTCCGCCTCAAAGGTTCCACATCTTTTTGCTTCAGTGGTGTATGATGGGGGAGGCGGGGATTGTGTTATGAAGCCTAGCCTATACTAAAGCCAAGTGACATGGTTAGCTAGCTGCTAGCAGTTTTAATGAAATCTAGCAGATGGTCAACATTAACGTCACGTTACTTCAAGCACAGCTATTTTTGCACCGGTGCTGAGAATTCAGCAGCAGCGGTGCGCTGCTATGGAATGTACACTGAACAAAAATATAAACGCCCCATGTCAAATTTTTGAGTTTTTATTAACAAAAAACTGGAACCAGGATTCGTCTGTGAATAGCACTCTTCTCCAGCGTGCCAAGGGCCATCGAACGTGTGCGTTTGCCCTTGCGAGTCGGTTCCGATGCCAGACAGCGGTGAGATCCAGACCACGGTGAGGACGCAGAGCGTGCAAGTTGGCTTCTCGCAGGCGGTTACGGACTGTCTGTTGTGGGATGCGTCTGTTGTGCAGACCAGCGGTCTCATCCGCTGTGCATGTCGCTGATCTGAGCCGATCCCGCAGATGGACGAGCCGGACGTGGCGATCCTGTGCTGATGTGGTCACACGTGGCCGACGTGGATAAAGTCGATTCTGCCCGTCTGTCGGAAACGACCGCGACCGCTTTGGTGGACATCCCTGCATCCAGCATGCCAATGGCACGTTCCCGCATGACCTGAGACATCTGAAGCATGATGACTTTCGACAAAATTTGACGTTTTGGGGTGGCCTTTTATTGTCCCCAGTATAATGAGTGTCTGGGTACTGCTCATTCTGTCTGATCACCGTCTGGAAATGCCACACCCATGTACTGAGTGAAATCACTGCATCACTGAGCAAATGCTCACTGACAGAGAGATGGATTAAAAAATGGTACACAAATCAAGAGAAATATCCCTACTGTACAAGTAAAAGTCAGCATATGCTCACTTAGAGTTGTTAACTCCATATGGCATCAATATTTGACATGGGGCGTTTATATTTTTGTTCAGTGTACATAGGGGAAACATTGTATTCACTATTTTGCCTCACTACCTTAAATGAGTTGCACCGTACTAGTCATTTATTTTGAGTCTGTAGTCTCCGTTCATTGTATATGGTGCATCTGAAACATTATTAGTTGCACTGCTAGGAAGGGTCTGCCTTTCTGTGCAATCTGGTCTTTTTAAGCCTGTCAAGTGGCAGTTAGTGGGTCTGGTTTGCTAGAAGTTGGAAAAGTGAACCTCTCAAGCCCATTTGTTTGCGCTGACTCGGACTTGACTAGTACACCTCTCTCCACTACTTTACAAGTGTAGCCAACAGTGTCACAAGTTTGCTGGTTACATCAGCACATTTGCTCCGTAAATTAATTTTAGTAACTACTTCAGCTATGAAAAAATAATAATCAAAAATATCAAGTCCTGTGAATAAGTGGACAAATATATGGGAACTGTAAGTTGGGTATTGAGGATATGCAATAAATGCCTTTTTAGCTGGGTTTGCTTCCTGGTTGACTTGATGTACCATTGAAGTCCACTAGATGGTGCTTTTGTACAGTAAGGCCTCGTGCATCGGTTGACTGTTTTGATAGTGTTTCTGAGTTGTTCAGAAAGTCCTCATGTATCCACAACCCCAGACTGTGCGCTTAATTTTTCTGCTTTTTGCATATTTTTATTTATTTTAGTCTTACCTCTGTTCATTTACATTTAGCAGATTTTTTTTATCATGTAGTTGGGCATTTGTGTGACACTTGGTCAGTTTCATCAGGACTGATCTTAATCTTGGACTCAACTGAGCTTTGTGTGAAGAACCTTCCTTAATCATTGATTTCAGTCTGTGAAGGCTTAAGTTGTGTATTAATGTACCTGTCCCTTTTGTACTTCGTGTTTGCGCTTTCGGTGACGGTTGAGTTAAAAGCAGCCTCTCATTGGTGTAATCTTAATCCGACAGGCACGAGAAGCCCACTGACCCAGACGACCCCCTGGCGGACCAGAACATCAAAGACCGCTATTACGGCATAAACGACCCGGTGGCGGACAAGCTCCTGAAGAGAGCCTCCACCATGCCGCGGCTCGACCCGCCGGAGGATAAATCCATCACCACGCTGTATGTCGGAGGCCTTGGGGACTCGATCACTGAAGCGGATCTCCGGTGAGCATTGGTGGGGCGGGCGATAGGCTAGTAGCTGTTGTGTAAGTTGTCGGTTCGTCCACGTCTGTTAGTCACACTGTCTGTCACAGATTTTTCTCTGCACTATATTTACTGGAGGAGTTGAGTGATTTACATGCACCAAATCAGACATGGTAACTCCGCGCAGAAGGTAGCCGAACTGATTTAATTTTGAAGTTCATCAGAGGTCGTTGAGGCTCAGTTAGAGGTCAGAGGTCAAGGTCACATACGGTCAGCTGTATGTGGGGGCCAAAGGTCAACTTTTAGGTCGTACGAAGCTATGGTAGGCGGACACGCAGCAAGATGTTCCTCGTTCATGATGGATTTTCTTGTGGGTATGGTGCCTTCCACACAGATTCGTTGTTAAGATCTTGATGACAGAATTGTTTAAAATTTGGTGTCATAAACCAAAGAAGGGCTATGTTTAAAAAAAAAAAAAAAAAAAGCCCTTATAGGTGGTGAAGCGCTTTCCAAACTTAATATAGTCATTGAATTAATGAGTTAAAGTGGGACTACAGCATCATTTATCCTGTTCCTTCTGTTTCTTTTCTGTTCCCGAGGGAAGCCAAAGGAGAGATGTATTAAATCCATCACCATCGATGTATCAGACGCGTAGTATTTTTACTTAATGGGAAACCCTACCCCCTGAATGTGTCCAATGACAGCCTTTGACTGGAGAGCACGTCCTAGTGGAGTGTGAGAGTATTAATTACACACAGAGACAATACTGTGATGGAAACAAAATGACTGAACTGTTTACTGCAGTAAAAAAAACACAAAAATTACAAGATTTCTTTAAGAAATTGGACTTAGAAAGTTTTAGTCGTCCTCAGAATTGCACTGTTTTTTTAACTAACGTGTTGTTTGGAAACAAGTTGGATTAGACTATATTTCCAGTGTGGACTGGAATATTTATATGTTCAATTTAATGAGAAACTTTACTTTTTTGAATGTTATGAAGTTATTTCAAGAGAAGCATCAGTAAGTCAGCCACTGGCATTGTAGTTAAGACAGTATTTTTGGCTTAAAGTGCTGTTTAAATCCAATCTGATGCCCTGCTTTCGGACAGAAACCACTTCTACCAGTTCGGCGAGATCCGCACCATCACCATCGTACAGAGGCAACAGTGTGCCTTCATCCAGTTTGCCACGCGACCCGCCGCCGAACTCGCTGCCGAGAAGTCCTTCAACAAGCTGATCATCGGCGGCCGGAGGCTGACCGTTAAGTGGGGCAGGTGAGCCGCTCCTCGCGTCCGTCTGGCTGTGTGTCCGTTAGCGTGGCAGTGTCTCTCGCCCCGGGCTGCTGTCACGGCAGGAAAATACCTTAATCGTCCACTGGGTGGGGATGTCATGCACAAATACTGTAGATGGTGTTTGTGTAGAACTGTGGTGTCTGAACTCCAGTCCTGAAGGGCCGCAGCGCGTGATGGTATTTTTCGTCGACTTATAATCGGCACTTTTGAAGATGTGGTGTCTGGACTCTTAAGCTAATGAGTATCTGATATGAATTGAGTGGAAACACTGCGATAACCAGCACACTCTGGCCCTAATAATGATTTATGATGATGACTTATCCTCTGTGATGTTCACCAAGGCGCAGGTGGATAAATAATTGGATTCACCTCAGCTGAAGTCAATAATTATATATTATACTGACAGTTTATTCTGTTTGTAAAGGTGTGTTCAGTAATTTAGTAAGCTCACTTGGAACTTGAGGTGTACTGTCATGAGTAATGTATTGGTTCTTTGTGTTTAGAAAGCTGCATGGTGCGATATTTTCCGTGCATAAAGTGCTACTATGTATGCAAAGTCAGGAATTATGTAGTAACAGTGTTAATGACTGTAGAATACAGTGTACCAACTTTGGGCTGCACGGGGTTGAGTGAACTAGTTGTGAAGTGTTGTATGCTGACTGAGTGCAGAGGGACTGTGTGTTGACTGATTGGGAGGGGCTGTATATGGACTGATGGGCTGACTGGTAGGGGCTGCATATTGACTGACAGGCTGAATGGGAGGGGCTGTATATTGACTGAAAGGCTGAATGGGAGGGGCTGTATATTGACTGACAGGCTGACTGGGAGGGGCTGCATATTGACTGACAGGCTGAATGGGAGGGGCTGTATATTGACTGAAAGGCTGACTGGGAGGGGCTGTATATTGACTGACAGGCTGACTGGGAGGGGCTGTACATTGACTGACTGGCTGACTGGGAGGGGCTGTACATTGACTGACAGGCTGACTGGGAGGCGCTGTACATTGACTGACAGGCTGACTGGGAGGCGCTGTACATTGACTGACAGGCTGACTGGGAGGCGCTGTACATTGACTGACTGGCTGACTGGGAGGCGCTGTACATTGACTGACAGGCTGACTGGGAGGCGCTGTACATTGACTGACAGGCTGACTGGGAGGCGCTGTACATTGACTGACAGGCTGACTGGGAGGGGCTGTACATTGACTGACAGTCTGACTGTGTAACTTCTCCCCACAGGTCGCAAGCAGCGCGGGGTAAAGAGAGAGACAGAGATGGCATCATCGACTCAGGACTCAAACTGGACCCTGTGCCAGGATTACCAGGAGGTGTGTGCGTGTGTGTGTGTTTGTGTTTTTCTGCATATGTATGTGTGTATGTGTGTGTGTATTTGCATGCCTGAGTTGATGTTGTGATAAGTGGCTCCATGCTGCCTGTATCTCTGCTCTAACTGACACCCCCCCCAGCTCTCCCCCCTCCCCCCGTGTCAGAAGAGGAGCCCCCAGCAAACTACTTCAACCTGGGCCCCAGCTCCTCCCCCGCCATCATGAACATCGGCCTGCCGCCCCCACCAGGAGTCGGCCCCCCTCCCCCGCCAGGTCAGCCCACAGACTCCATCACACCTGCAGGGTTACGCAGCCCCAGCTGCATTACATCATCTCAGTGTTTCTGGGCCCTGAGGGTGTGTTAGGCAGCATACAGTGCCTGACAAAAGTTGTGTCGCATAAGGACATAGTAACTAAAAATAGCATATAACTTTATTTCTAACCAATCAATTGTTACAATAAATGGTCCATTTTAATGTCAAGGGCTTTCACATTAATAATTTGGTGCAAAATGAAACCGTCAAAAAGTGTTCTGATGTTCACAGCTTGGCTAAGCCCATAACATGTTTTTGCTGGGACAAAAGTCTTGTTGTCTCTTCAGATGATGCAACAAATCGCAGATTAGAGTTTAACCTATGACAAATACTGTAATTAACACATTCCCAGATGTGTATAGAAATAACCCCAGCACACCAGACTTTCATATGAGGTGCGACTAGACCTCTGACAACATACCAAAGATTCAACCACAGACCAAAGTGCTGATCATCAAGAGCCTGAAGACTGAGTCTGCTGCTGAGGTGGCAGACATCTTTAATGTATCCAAATGTCAAGTGGAGGGGATGAGAAAAAGATTTGAAGAAACTGGTGACGTTCATGGCAAGTGCAGGTCAGACAAACCCCGGTATGACAACTGGTTGAAAGGACCGCTTGTTGCTTCAACTGTACAAGGTTAGCCCTTCTTCAACTACAGCGAAGCTACATGAGGAAATGTCACCAAAAATCCCGGTATCTACAAGAAGAGTTTGTCCAATTCTCTCTCAAAGTGGTTTTCATAGCCAAATTAGTACACAGAAGCCTGCATTAAACAGAAAACAAAAAACCTGCATTGCATTTGCCAAGGCCCACAGCTCGCAGAAAGGATTGATACTGGAAAAGTGGCTGAAAGTTTTTTTTCTGGTGAATCATCCATTGAACTGCATCCCAGTCACCGTACAAGACCTGTTGGAACCCTCATGGACCCAAGATTCTCCCAGAAAACAATCATGTTTGGTGGAGGAAAAATCATGGTTTGTTGTTACATCCAGCATGGGGGTGTGAGAAAGATCTGCAGAGTGGATGGCAACATCAACAGCCTGAAATATCAAGAAGTTCTTGCTGCCCTACTTATACTGCTGCTCCTTCTCATTCTTCTGCCTCCATGTCACAGTTCCTGAAAGCGAAGAAGGTGAAGGTACTCCAGGATTGGCCAACCCAGTCACCTGACATGAACATTATTGAGCATTTCAGGGGTAAGATGAAGGAGGAGGCTTGGAAGATGAAACCATAGAATCTTGATGAACTCTGGGAGTCCTGCAAGACTGCTTTCTATGCCATTCCAGATGATTTCATCATCAAGTTATCTCAGTCATTGCCAAGACGTATGGATACAGTCCTCCAAGCTCATGGGAGTCATACGCAATATTAATTCTTTTTTCCAAGGCACCATGACTTTATGTTCTGATATTATAGTGCCATACTTGTGTATTCAAAATAAAGTGTGTGTATAATTTCCACATTTTTTTTCAATGCGACAAGACTTCTGTCCAACCAAAATCTGACCTTTCTGTACAAATTAAATTATGAAACTCAATCAATGACACAAAACTCTATTTTGGTATATTTCGCATAATCTAGAGGGCTTTGCCTTTCATATAAACCATTTTTGATTCCAATTGATCAACTACAAGTCAGGTTATTATTAGTTGTTCCTACAACTTGGATAAGTGACAAGACTTTTGTCAGGCACTGTATTTGTCGGAGTCAACCTCTCAACTAAAGGGTTTGAACTTATGCACAAATGTGTGAGGAAAAGCTTTACTTTGGGCCAGAGCATCACTTACATACGTCTGCTACACTGTCGGCAGATTTAAACTGCGCCTGAGCAGGGTATGTCTCATAGAGTGAGCGAAATCTGTCGAGCCAGTCAAAAAAAAGGGCAGCCCTCTGTCACTCAGCTGTTTTAACCAATCACAGTGCTGATTTCTCTTCTGTCGGGCAGGTTTTGGGCCGCCGATGTTCCATTCCATGGGTCCCATGGGAACAGCTCCGCCCCCTCCCATGGCGATGAGACCTCCAGGCCACATCCACTATCCGTCCCAGGATCCTCAGCGCATGGGAGCGCACGCCAGCCGTCACGGGGGCTCCTAATCCCGCCTGGCGGGTCACATGACCTCCGCGCGCGGCCAGTGACTGCACATTCACATTGTATTCGCCCTCCCTTTTTTATTAGTATTACAATAAAACTAAGTGAAACTAATGTGTATCAGTGCGGGGAAATTACATGAGATTTCCTTCATTTGTAGTGTCATCTTTTTTTTTTTTTTCCCAGAACTAAAATGATTTGTGTTTGGGCTGGGCTAGTACCCTTACTGCCACATGCGAGCTGTAACTGTCCGAAGCTAATGGATTGCGTCTGATGAGAAGCCTCCTGTTGTGTCAGGAAATAATCTCTGAAGACGATGTGGAAAAAGGGTTTACGGTGGTTTCGCTACTTTGGCTTTTCGCTATTACACTTTCGCTACTGTGTCCAAGTCCATTCGCTACTATAGATAAATGCAAGTAAACATAAATATTACTCAAGGATCAGTTGTAAAACCTGATAAAAACCCTTTGCATTACAGCTGGGAGTATTTTTTTCGGGGCCTGACTCAATATGGACAATCAAACAAAGATCGAATTGGCAACAAACGCTTCATTTGATTAGGGTAGTGAACATCGTTGGACATGGTAGCGAAAGTACCGTGTGCAATAGCGGAAAAGCAGTAGCGGAAAGCCAAAGTAGCGAAACAATCGGTTAACGAAGAAATCCAGGAAGGGCTCATGCGTTTTTAATAGGAAAATAGTTGTTCACACTTGAAGTGAAGTTGAGCTGAGAATCTTGATCACCACTGGTTGACAGTTCGTCACACTGAAGAGCTCGATTGAGAGTGCAGTTCTAACCCCTCCGGGTGACCCCCGACCTTCTGCTCGGTGAGTAAATGGTGTCAGTGTCGCGTAGAGGTTTCACACCCGATGTATCGGCCTCGTGCGTCTGCAGCTTCATAATTAATGTGGGATGGCGGGTGCAAACTGGGGTGTGTCACATTCGTGCACAGTGTAAGAAAGTGTGAAGATCGATCCGTTTTTTTTTTTTTTTTTTAATTCCCCTCAAAGCAGTCTGAGAAACCATGATCCGTCTGTTTTGTATTCACCCTGACAAAATGTACACTTTTTCTTTCTTTCTTTTTTTTTTTTATAAAATCAATTTTATATGTTGTCCTTAATAAAGGTTCTTTTACCATCTTTTATTCTGCGCTCTTTATTTCCTTCTGTAGTTAGACACTTAGTTTTTTTGTTTTTAGTCTATCCATTGGCATTAAATTTAGGGAGCCCTTTGTCCGTTTGCAAGGCACTTGAACACTTGAAAAGCACAGTGTTGATCATGAAATTTAATACATTTTAATTTTTATTAATTTTTTAAACATTGCATGCTTTTGTTTGAAACAACTTGGTTTATTAGACTACTCTTATGCACCACCTGTGCTGTAGCAATGTGGGATTTAGGGCCTTACTCAAGGGCCCAGTCACCATCTTTTCCATACAGTCAATGTATGACTCGGTCTCCTTTGAATAGGCCTGCACTCAGATGTGGCTCATTAAGGAGCTTGGCAGGGTCAGTGGAATTAAACTGGCTGCAGGCTTGTCTTTTTTGGCTGCGCAGTACTAAAGTAGGTGTCCTGCATTTTAAACTACATGCTTCATTAACCTCCGTGGCAGTGCTATATACACAGCTTGCAAATACATTTATTGGCTCTTGAAGTATTGACTTTTTGTGTTCCTTATAGAGAAGTTAGAATTATTTTACATTTATAAATGATTGATATTGGAGTATTGCGACAGTCTCTGAATGGAAATTGGATATTGGGTTTCTGGATGTGGCCAGTCTAGTTCCCTCCCAACCCCACTTTTGTGCTTTTTAAGCATACTTCATACAAAGTATTTTGAAAATGATGGAACAGTGCTGTCTAAAACTGACTTCTAGCTGTTCTTTTCCCCAAATCGCAATCGTATCTAATGGTTTTGTTCTGTTTTAATATTTATGGGGCTTTAGCACAATTTTCCTCAGTTTTACCGTGCAGTTGGTCTAAAGTTGTGCCATGTTCGAAGAAATCTTTGCAAACTTTTCTTCACATTAAAAGGACACTTAGTCACATGGTCATAAGCATACTCCTACTCATGAATACATGCACAAGTCTGCATGCACAGTGTAAAGTGTAAAACTGGTATATGTTTTACACGTACATATTTCTTACTGCTATTTGCAGTGAACTGCATGTGGACGTGAATTTATTCTCTGCAGTAAACTTCAAGAAGAGCATTATCCAATGATTTCTAGTGAAGTACTGTCATTTATTGAATGAGTATTGTTCTCAACTTTAGTGTTGGGGATGTAGGCTACTTCAGTAATGATGGCTTTAAAAGATAGTTACTGTTCTCTCTGATTTTGTAAGACCTTTTAGTAGGGATTTAAGGGTCTTAACACTACAGTACAGGCCGTGGGTATCTGCCCATCAAGGATGCTCACAGAATCATCGGGGCTCGCAAAATAGCACACTTGCTCTCGCGTACTCAGGGTTTCAATGATTAGTTGATATATCAGCCAGCAACTACAGCAGTCCTGAGATTCTAGGAGATGTGGAAGCGCGTTTTTTTTTGGAGCACAACCGAGGACTTTGCGTCAAAGAGAGAAAAGCGGGTGATGAGGTTTGTCGTTCAGTCTTTATGGGGAACTCCTGTCCCCTCACAGCTCTGCGGTCTCGCCCCAGCCTCGGGGGGCTCGGTTGAAGTCGGGCCGGTGACGCATCCGGGCCGAGGCCGGGTTCGGCTCCTCTTCGATCTCCTCGATCAGGAACATGGCCGACCTCGTGTTTCCTCCAAAAGGCGTCGGGGTTCTGGGAGAAAAGAGGGGAATCTTGAGTCCATTTAACCAAAGATTGGTAATCACAGTCTTCTTTTCACATTTTTTTAGCTGACACTTTTATCCAGAGCTACTTAGAGTTGATTAGTTTCTGCCAGAATAATTGTTACACTCTTCACCGTTATTTCACAAATATCAGTGCATCTGGTCTTTAACTTGCCTGTCCATTATTTACAGTCACAGCTCCAAAGTGATTCGCTGTTGTCAAACTGCTGCATATTTACTTTATTAATATCAGTAATTTAATTGTTTTCACTTTTAAGCTCATGAGCTGACAGCTCCTGTGATTATATTAGCAACAACAAACAAATTGAAGAAAAAATATTTCGTTTGTTAGACATACAGGCTGCAGTTATCAATTAGCAAGTAATGTGCTCATTTACAATGTACAGTTTTCGTTCACGTCCGATGTTGTTTCAGTCCTGAGGGAATACACTGTTTTCCTTGTTTCTTCATATTGAACATATCCGCGAGTGCTTAAATATTACGTGCTTTTTCAAAATGGAAGCAGGACTAATTTGAACGTTTACGGACCCTTGAAGGCGTGGCGAGTAATGCATGGCGCGATGGCTAGAAAAGCGGAGTCAAAATTCCTGACTTCAGGACGCGCTCACAACTCGAGAACAGCACTGCAATATCAAATACCATTCAAATCCACCAGTTCAGTAAAATAAATGTTGGAGCTCAACAGAATGTCCAGTCTTTTTAGTTGCGGGGCCGCAGAGTACTAATAATCTGGAACTGCTTGAAGATCGACGTTTATAAATACTATTATTTGCAGCGCAGCAATGATTGCGGTGGAGAGTCAAGTGTCCGCAACTCCTGTCTGAAATGGAAAAAAGGCGTGCCGAGCTCGGGGGTGTCCTCTTTCGCTACCCGGGGAGTAAATAGGTCTCTGAACTCCGTGAGACTAGCGGTGCGACGCGCTAGAGCCGACCGGGTTTCATTAAAAGGGCACGGAGGACACCCAACCCAGAACAGTCTTGGAAGTCACAGGCTCTCTTAATCCAGCGCCAATTTATTTAATTTAGAAGGATTACCGCGCCTTGGGTACGCGTGACTGTACCAGACGACTGGAACCCCGATCGCAAGTTGCACATTGCATGGCGGGTGAGGGAGGGGGCGGTGAAAGTTGGGGTCATGGGGTTATATGAGGAGAGACATACAGATCCAAGCAGGGGTCGAGCTCAAGTATTCAATTAGCTCATATCAATTTCCTTTCTGATGGCAAAGCTGACGTTTCCCTTGCACCTCCTTGGCTTTTTTTTCCCCAGCTTTATTTATTTTGCTTTATGGTGAACTCGGAGGCGCTATGGCATGCACTGCAGTAGGCCATATCAAATGACTATGAGAAAGTAATATGACTGCTGTACAGCTACTTCAAATCTAAAATTTTATAAATTGTTTACAAATCAGAAAACGCTAGGATGGTGTGTTGAATTGAAAATAAAACTTAAAGCAGTGATAAGTAAATAACCTTTGGACTGTATTGTGTCGAAAACAATACAACAGTGCATTATTTAATTTTTTCACATCAGTTTTATCTTTTCAAAATACACACATTTCAGTTTTCATTCTTTCAAAAAGTGCCACACGTTCGCAATTGGGGACAATTTGGGACTGCAGGCAGGCCAGTCCAGCACCCGTGCCATCGTTTCACACAGCCATGCCTTTGTAATGTGTGCAGAATGCAGATTTGAATTGTCTTGAACTATGCAAGGGCGTCCCTGGAAAAGATGTCATCTCGAAGGCAGCATATGTTGCTCCAAAAGATCAGTGTACTTTTCAGCATTTATGGAGCCTTCACAGACGTGCAAGTTACCCCTCGCCATGGGCACTGACACAACCCTATACCGCGTGATGGAGCATTGCTTTTGGAACTCTTGATAATTCTAAGAATGAGTGGGAAAAAAAAAAGTTTTTTGGATTTGACAATAAAAAATTTCGAGAACCTAAACATGAGAAAAGCCTCGCCTTACTGATCCTACATTGCCCCCACAGCAACTTACTTTGGAATCTGTTGCAAGCTTTGAGGGTGGGAATGGATGTGCATTTACAAATCATTTAATGCATTGTCATCATACTTTCTGCAATGAAATACAAGTCAAAGCAGAAAAAAGAAGTCACAGCTTTCTGTGCTAATGTGCATTTTCAATTCCAGCCCAACTCTTTCTAGGCTGGGATTGTAATTTTAATCGTACATTGAAACTCCCACTTGATTCTGGTGACAGATAATATTGGGTGTGGCAGAAGGGGCAGTTAGGCCAGTGGTCAGCTGTTTTTTGGTGAGGGGGCTTGACTTACCTGTTGAAGCACCTGTAGTGGACTTTTTGGGGAGCCTCAGGCAGTTGCACGGTCACCGTGGTCTCGACCGGCTCGTAGTCATTCAGATAATCCTGCCAAGGACAGTGGTAGGACTTTGGGATCACGGTGTAATTGAACTTCTCGTGGGGCACCCCCTTCAGAGGCCCTGAATAACCTGAGAGGAAGGAAAGCTTCTGGGTCAGTGGCCACAAACACTGCCAAGTTTTGAGCTTTAGCTTTCTAGGGTAAACAATGCTAAATGTTCGCTCTCATTATAACTGGCACATAAGGTCATATAATCATGTCCATTAATGTAAAAATGTGCAGTCATCTGTCTTGAGAAGCAGTTAGTTGTTTCTTTTCCAGCTAATTTAACAGCAGATTTACTCATTTTGGCTGGGAAATATTCCTGGGAACGCTGTAAATTATGCATACAGATGTACACACTGACACATGTTGATTCACACACACACAAATAGACTTATTCAGATGTATATACAAGAATTCACGAGTACAGACGGGTGACAAATTAAAGGAAATAACTTGAATAAATGCTTGAACGAACATAACAAATGTTGATGCCTCTGTTTGTTATTTGCCCCAGAGGGCACAAGGGGTCACTGAATGGTTGTATAAATGTGAAAATGAGCGTAAACAAACGACATCACCTACCACCTTCACAGTCTCCACGATCTCAAGCAAATTGAACTCATGTGGGAGATTTTGGAGCAACATGTCATTCTGCCTGCTCCGACACCATCAAAAAAACATAAAATGAGGTTATTTCTCTTGGAAGAAAGGTATTCTATTCCTGCAGTAAAGTTGTATGCATGTGGACTCTATGCCAGGCAGTGTTGAAGCTGATCTGGTATGAACACCTTTCCAAGACTGTTTATGTTGATTTTTCCATTAATTTGTCACCTGTCTGAATGCGTTACAGTCAGATTGTGAAACTAGTCATTTCATGAAATGGCTAGCGCTAAATTACAGTCATTTCACGAAATGACAAAAAATTTTTTAGTCATTTCGAGCAATGACTGGTTTCACAATATGACTAACATGCAGTATATATCTCATGCCTGCATAATCCAGGAAGTAAATGGTTTTATTTTCTTAGTTTAGTGATTTTTGTCATTTAAAATGAGCTTACTAATTTATGGCGCTGAGATTTTCTTGAGGAAATATCGTTACTCAAGCTAGTTCCTGCGACCTCACAGAAGTGCGTTACCGTGGTACCCCTGCAGTACCTGGGGCGAGAGAATCGGGGTTTCCTTTCAAGCCCAAGGATTCCTGCAGTGATGCCAGCAGGCCTGTCTTCCCACCCTGTTTACCCGCTCCGCCTTTTCCATCCAATCCGCTCTTCCCGCTCGATCCGCCGTGTGTGACTCCTCCACCTGATCCGCTGTGTCCACTCTGTCCACCCGATCCGCCCGATCCAGTCTGCCCGCCCTTTTCGCCCGCTGCACCCACTACACTCACGTTGCCTGTCCCACCGTATTTGCCGGGTCCTCTCAAAACGCCCAGTCCGATGTGGATGTCTGTTAAGATGTTGTGCGTGTCGTCTGCTTTTGTGTGGTCCGGAGGGATGTAGCCTGGACGAGCATCCTGCGTATCCTGTTTTTAAAAAAGGGATTATTGATTTGTATGTATGCCATGTTTTTTTCTACCAAATTAATTTCCTCATAAAGCAATTATTTCAAAAGAGACCAGGCTATGAGGGGAACAGGAGCTTTCCATATAAACAGAAATTCTTGAAAATTAGTTCATCTTCCTGGACAAATTTTTTTTTTCTTATTTTTCGTGGGCAAATAGAGAGAGGGAGTATCTGCATCCCTCATATACAGTGCCATGAAAAAGTATTTGCCCCCTTCCTGATTTCTTTTTTTTTGCATATTTCTCACACTTAAATGTTTCAGATCATCAAACAAATTTTTATATTTGACAGAGATAACCTGAGTAAATACAAAATCCAGTTTTTAAATGATGATTTCATTAGTTAAGGGAAAAAAGCTATCCAAACCTACCTGGCCCTGTGTGAAAAAGTTAATTGCCCCCTGAACCCTCGGCGACAACAACTGCAATCAAGAGTTTGCAATAACTGGCAATAAGTCTTTCGCCTTGCTGTAGAGGAATTTTGGCCCGCTCTTCTTTGCAGAATTGTTTTAATTTAGCCACATTGGAGGTTTTTCGAGCATGAACGGTCTGTTTAAGGTCATGCCACAGCATCTCAATGGGATTTAAGTCCGGACTTTGACTAGGCCACTCCAAAACCTTCATTTAGTTTTTTTTAGCCATTCAGAGGTGGATTTGCTGGTGTGTTTCGAATTATTCTCCTGCTGCATAATCCAAGTGCACTTGAGCTTGAGGTCACAAACTGATGGTCGGACATTCGCCTTCAGGAATTTCTGCTAGAGAGCAGAATTCATGGTTCCATCAATTATGGCAAGTCGTCCAGGTTCTGAAGCAGCAAAGCAGGCCCAGACCATCACACTACCACCACCATGTTTGACTGTTGGTATGATGTTCTTTTCATGAAATGCTGTGTTAGTTTTACACCAGATGTATCGGGACGCATACCTTCCAAAAAGTTCAACTTTTGTCGCGTCAGTCCACAGAATATTTTCCCAAAAGTCTTGGGGATCATCAAGATGTTTTTTGGCAAATGTGAGACGAGCCTTTGTGTTCTTTTTGCTCAGCGGTGGTTTTCGCCTTGGAACTCTCCCATGGATGCCATTTTTGCCCAGTCTCTTTATTATTAGTGAATCATGAACACTGACTTTAACTGAGGCAAGTAAGGCCTGCAGTTCTTTAGATGTTGTTCTGGGTTCTTTTGTGACCTCTTAGATGAGTCGTCGATGCACTCTTGGAGTAATTCTGGTAAGCCGACCACTCCTGGGAAGGTTCACCACTGTTTTAAGTTTTCTTCATTTGTGAATAATGGCTCTCACCGTGGTTCACTGGATTCCCAAAGCCTTAGAATTGGCTTTGTAACCCTTTCCAGACTGATAGATATCAATGACTTTGTTTCTCATCTGTTCTTGAATTTCTTTAGATTGCGGCATTATGTACTGCTTTTTGAGATCCATTAGCCTATTTCACTTTGTCAGACAGGTTCTATTTATGGGATTTCTCGATTCAACAGGTCTGGCAGTAATCAGGCCTGAGTGTGGTTAGTGAAATTGAACTAAAAAATGTGGTTAATCACAGTTAATTCATGATTTAACAAGGGGGGGGAATTACTTTTTCACATGGGCCCGGGTAGGTTTGGATAGCTTTTTTCCCTCAATAAGTGAAATCGTAATTTAAGAACTGCATTTTGTATTTACTCGGATTATCTTTGTCCTATATAAAGATTTGCTTGATGATCTGAAACATTTAAGTGTGAAAAATATGCAAAAAAATAAGAAATCAGGAAGGGGGCAAATACTTTTTCATGGCACTGTAGTTCTTTCCAGGTGATTCTATCCAAATAAGAGTGAAGTTCAAATGAAAAAAGAAACTAACGCAACAATGCTAACTTGAAGTTTCAGTTAAACGACCATGTAAGTCCGATGAAGGTCGTTTGACCGAAGCATCAGTTCACAATAAAGTTGGTGTGTGTTTTTTTTTTTTTTATAAAGTTAGCACTATTGTGCTATTTTATTTTTTTATTTGTTTTTCTTGGGCTGCAGATCTTCATAATATTGATTTGCAACAATTATTTTAATGCACGGATTGCAAAGTCTTGTTCATGTATGTCACGGAGGGATCGCATTTGAAAATTGGCCACAGTTTGCTGGAGTAATGCTAGGAGTCATCAATTGCTTTGTCACTTAAGTTGTAGTGCAATACTATAAAGAATGTCCAGTGATCGGATTGCACTGATCATTTATCTGTGGAGATTTCTTCATGATAACGATGCTGATTTCATTTGCATGACTCATTGTAAGCAACCTACTGATATAAGTATTTGGTTAATCACTGTTACAAACATGACCTTATCATGACTTTAAGTGTCCCTATAAAAATACTTGGCCGAACGTATATTTATTTGCTCTATTTATTTTTCCAAACTCATGTGTCTGTTGTTTCTTATTTGTTGAAAACATATATATTTCACCTATTTTAAATAGAGCCATTTTGGAAAACAAATTTAGAGCATTTTAGCATTTCCTAGGAAACGAACATCCATCTATTTATTCTGCCATCTTGGTTTTGTCCTGCCTTTAAAAAAAGGATTTGGTTTGTTCATGGAAAGTAGAGACTGGGCACTTTAGATTAAAGATAAAATTGGAAGACCCCAGTGCTAAAAACACTTAAAGCACAAAATGTCTGTATTAAGAAAATTGAGGCAGTGGACTTGGGTAACTATAAAAGACATTTTCCTGTCCTTACCTCGCGGTGTGTAAAAATGTGACTTATATACTTATAGCACTAGGCTCATCAATTGCATTTCTATATAATCACAGCCGAAGCCTCGAGACCCATAATTGTAATTAATTTCAACTGCAAGCTGAATTCTCAGTCTCTCAGATACTTATTGATACTTGAGCTTTGACATCTTTGACCCGCCCGCATGAACGTATCGATATCAGCACAGAGCTGCTTAAAAGCAGTCACAACCCTGAACACTGGGAGCCTGTTTGACGAATGCACCAAGTTTCGGAGGAAAGCTATGAAGAGCACCATGCAGGGTAAGTTCATGTATGCCGTTATTGCTCAGTCTGGTGTTATTATGCTCCGTTCGTTGAGAAAAAGAGCGCCACAACTGCCCGAAAGCAAGGCGATGCACTCGGGCTGAAAACCCTGAAATATTTACACTGCCGGAAGCTGAAATGACAGAGTCTGCTTTGACTCTCATGCAGTGAGACGTGCGGTGTGGAGAATGATGATTGACTGACAGGTCGCCTGACGTCCGGCACGTTCTCGTAGGTGTACTTCTCCGCACGCTTCAGCCGCTCATGGTACATCAGCGAGGCCTTGTTCGTCATCAGACCCAGTTCCTCCATCTGCAGGTCCTGAGGCGTGCTCACCTTCTTCCCGAGGTTCAGATGCACTGATACACACACATACACATGCACACACACACGTGCGCACGCACAGACATACACACGCACATGCACACACGAGCACACATACACACACACACACGTACACACACGCACACCAGCAAATGTATACAAGCACACAGTCACACGCAAATACAAGCAAACAAAAAGACACAGTAAATACAGCACTTTGCATTTCACAATTACATCCAATTACTGTAACAAATTTACATTATAACCCCATCCGAATAATGCAACCATCTTCGATCAAAACAAAGCAGGCCAACCCAAATAATCTACAGTAGCAATGTTGTTTGGTATGGTTCTTTTTTTTTTTTTTTTTTTTTTTGCTGAATGGTGTCACTGAGGCATCACTCATATTTGCAGCGTTTCCTGTTAGTCGCTTTGTAAAATGAATTTTCCCTGAAGCAATGCAGAAATCCAGCATCATTATTTGCCTCGTTTCTTCAGCACTGCAGTCGTGGGGATTTGTGCTGCTCGGAGAGGTAATTTGAGAAATATCCTGTGAGATCATGTGACTCGTATATGGACTCAAGTTTTTTTTTTTATTGGTGTATCGGCGGCAATGACACACTCCCTCAGCGACTCGAGGAACGCACAAAAACGGTTTCGTCTCATTTGGACTGGGGTCGAGTTCTGCTTGAATCAGCGTCTTCTCTTCCAAACGCGCCATGTGTTTCTGAGAGAGGGGCGGGCGTTAAACATAGAACTTATCCCTTTTCTTGATTGGCCCAGGACAGTGGTCATTTGATTACCAGTAAAAAGGAGAAAAAAAAACACTGTACTGTATGCCGACACTCTTTCAGCAGAATTGTCAACTAATTGGAAAGGTCCTCGAGTATGTCTTGTCCTTGTGCCACATCTTGTCTCACATCATGAATTTGATGAAGTTGAGCTAATTATTGGATTCTACACTTTTCTATTTTATACTGGAAAAAAAAAACAATTTTTTAGTAGCATAACAGTGCTGAGAACAAGCCATTCAGCCTAATAAGGCCTGCCATTTTCCTAACACTAAAGTGTACCAAAAACTTGCGATGCTTAAGGACTTGACAGTATCTAGTACTGTATTGAGCATGGTTTTGAGAGCTCACAGAATTTCTGCCTCTACGAAATAGCATGGCTAGCTATTCCACACTCAGATCCTATGCACCTGACTTTAATCCCTTTCATGTATTCAAAACCCTCAATTAACTCACCCCAAGGTCTGTTTTTACAAAGTCTTATGAGTTTAAGATTCTTCCGTCTTTCCTCATAGCTTTTATCTTTTATTCCAAGACTTAAATTGGGAGCCCTCTTTGAACCTCTTTGATATTCATCTAGAGTGCATTCCTATTTTGAACCTCTTACAAAGTAATCCAGTCTCATAAGAGGTCTTATGATTTTTTAGTTCTTTTGAAACACATTCATTAAATTTGAATTTTAAATTAATTGCCCATTCATAAGATAAACATTCTAGAAAATTAAATAAAAAAATAAGTGATGAACTTGAACACAATTAATTTATTTGTAGTGATTGATTTTTTTTCATTAACACAGAGAAGAGCAGCGCTAGCCATTCCGCGTTTATCTGACCGACTCGTTCCTGGTCAACCCTGGGGGTTGGGGGGGGAGGGGTGCCTTTTTTCAAACTGCATTTGGAATCAATGTCGTCAATAGGTTATCAATTAGTAGCAAGACACACTCTTCCTTTTTTTATCTGTGAGCAAGTAAGACTCTCAAGGTAACCCAAATTGCCTGTTGTCAAACTGTGGAAAATTTGGGGAACTTGGAGGATACCCGCAGGCGCGCAGTGAAAGATCGTAGTCACACTACTGAAAGGCCCCGTGATCCTCTATCTATGGGACTATATGATAGTGATCGTCTTTGCTGATGTTGTACCCTTTTTAAGCAATGTCAAACTCAGGCTTTTGTCGTCAAAAACAACTGATTGCGGAGGTCAACTGTTTACTAATGAAGGTCAACGCGATCTGAGGTTCAGCTTTACAAGAGGGGACAGCACTCATTCAGTGGGTTAATTTTCAGGGTTTCGCCTGCAGTAAAATCTGCTCAAGTGGTTCACCTGTTGTAGAGAACGCAAGTGAGTCCTACCTCCCTGGATATCCATTGCAATCTGTTGCCTCTGCGCTGCCAGATCTGGATGAGCCGGTGGAATCATCTTCCTGGTCTTCCTGCTTGGGCAATTAATTAAGAAAATCATCACTAAGAAATCATCAAAATACTTGTCATGTCCCTGTTCTCTGTGCACATTTTAAGTGCGGTGGAAGAGTTATTATCAGAGACAAAAATTTGCCTGGTTTAATTTTTAATAAATATGACACATATCGTAATCCTAATAATGCCTGGAAACCAAATACCGGTAAACTCAAAACCTTATGAGGAATCTTATTAAGTATGATTTACGGCAGTTCTTATAATGTTAGGAATTATGGTGATTAAATACAGTACTGTGAGAAAATATTTGCCCCTGTGCCAAATTTCTTCTATTTTTGCTCATTTGTCATATTTAAATGTTTCAGATCGTCCACCTTATTTTAATATGACAAGGACAACGTGAGTTAAAATAAAATGCAGCCTTTAAATGATCGTTTCATTTATTGAAGGCAAAGAGTTACAGTCCATTTAAAATAGCACCAATATCCATCATTACTTACAAAAGAATTGCTTCCACTGCAGTGCATTTCTGTGTGGTTCCCTTGACACCGTACTAAAAGTCCTCAAAAATCCTGGCATGGGAAAGTGATCCAATTTGCGTAACATGCAATGTAGCCTCCACCATAATAGAAAATTTATATTTTCACTGTAAGTTTGCATTTAAGAACCCGACTGAAATAAATAAAGTGACCAAACCAATGACTTCAGGCTCAGAGAACATGATAGACACATGAACAAATTAATATTTTGAGTATAATTAGCAAATTATGCAAATTACCCTCCACCATTAATTTGAATTTTCTTCAATGAATTTTTTTAAAGCCCCTCTCCCGACGCTTTCTGCCTCTATTTCCAACATCAAAAACCACCTTTCAACTCGAAAACTGCTCTCTTACCTCTTACTAAGTTCCTCTGTCTCTGAAGAATGCCATGATCACCCCAATTCATAAAAAACCCTCCCTTGAGCCCACAGTCCTGAGAAATTACATGCCTTTCTCACACCTTCCCTTTCTCTCCAAAGTTTTAGAGACAGTAGTGGCCACCCAATTGCAGGTTCTCATGCATACAACTAATCGGTTTGAGCTGTTTCACTCCAGTTTGGTCCAATCACAGCACAGGAACTGCCCTCCTCAGAATTGTCAATGACCTCCTCCTCTCAGCTGTTTTTGGACTCATTTCTATATTGCTTCTCCCCGATCTCAGTGGTGCCTTTAATACTGTCAATGGCGGTATCCTGTTGTCTCGCCTCCTGTCTCATCCAGGCATCTGTGGCACTGCCTTAGCCTGGTTCAGATACTTTCTCACTGAGAGACAGAATTTTATCTTCACAGGCAAACACTAATAACACTCTGCTCCACTTTCCCAAGGTGTCCCACAGGTCTCTGTCTTCGGTCCTTTTCTTTTCATCATCTACCCGCTCCCCCTTGGCTCTATCATCCAGCAACACGATCTGCAATTTCATCTTTACGCTAACAACACTTAAATCTACCTCAATGCAAAACCCACTACTCCTCTTCCACGCTCCTCCTTCACGGACTGCGCACCCTGGATGGCTTTAAATTTTCTTAAGGTAAACTGAGAAGGTTGAGGTCCCGCTGGGAGGGTCAAAGATGGCTCTTTCAAAGACTGGATCTTCGTTTTGCCGTATGGTATCACTATCACCCACTCCAATGCAGTTTGCAACCTTCGAGTCATTCTTGACCCCACACTCTCCCTTCAGCTACAAATTAACTCCATTGCTAAAACAGTTCACTCACACCTACACAACATTGCCTGCCGTTGTTCTTCCCTCAGTATTCATGACACCAAAACACTAGTCCGTGCATTCACTACCTCTCATCTGGCTTATTTTAACTTGTGACTTGCTGGTCTCCCAACTAGATCCCTCAACAAACTTCGATTTGACCGGAACTCAACAACAGATTACGCACCCATACTAGCACATCTGCTTACATCACCCGTTTTGTACGAATACGCTGGCCATATTCAGTTTAAACTCCTCATCATTACATACAAAGCTCTGGATAGGCTTGCCCCTTCCCAAATTGCTGATCTCCTCCATCCTTACACACGTGAGGTCCTCTGATACTGGTCTACTCTCCATTGTTCGTACACAATGGTCCCCTTTTGGAGATAGATCCTTTAGCGCCATTGGTCCAAAACTCTGGAATACATTGGCTTGAACACTTTATTTGTCTAGATTGAGTACTTTGATGCAAAGTTATAGTAAAAAGTTTGAATTTTATCCAATGGTGAAAGCTACTTGGCATATTATGCAAATTATGTTCATAATAATGATCCAAAAATGTGTCAATCATGTTCACTGACCTTGAAACGATGGGTTGGAGCACTTGATTAATTTCTATTGGATGCATATAAGAAAAATTATAGTGGAAATATGAATTTTCTCTGATGCTGGAAGCTTTGAATAAAATGCAAATATGACCACTTCTCCATGCTAGCACTTTGGGGAACTTTTAGTATGGTGATTAGGGGATCTTACTGAAATGCACTGCAGTGGAAACAATTCTTTCGCAATTAGTGATGGGTTACCCCATCATTAGATTGACTGTACTGTACTATTATTGAAAAACCTATATTACCCATCTGAAAAAAATAGTTGCCCCCCAAAACTGAATGACTGGTTGTGCCACCCTTGGCAGCAACAATTGCAAACTTTTGTGACAATGGGAAGTGAGTATTTTGCATCACTGTGGAGGAATTTTGGCCTGTTCCTCTTTGCAGAATAGTTTTATTTCAGCCACATTGGAGTGTTTTAGAGCATGAACTGCTTGTTTCGAGTCATGCCACAGCATCTCAATCGGATTCATGCCAGGACTTTGACTAGGCCACTCCAAAACCTTCATTTTGTTTCCTTGGAGAAAATCGGAGATGGACTTGCTTGTGTGCCACGAATCATTGTTTTGTCACATGACGCAACTGCGCCTGAGCTTTATGTCACAAACTGATGAGTAAGCATTCTCCTTCAAGATTTTCAAGTTGAGAGTAGAATTCATCATTCCACCAGTTATGGCAAGTAGCCTGGGTCCTGAAATAGCAAAGCACCCCTAGAAAATTACACTACCACCACTGTAAGACTGTTGGTATGATATTCTTGCCGTGGAATGCTGTGTTCATTTTGCGTCGGATGTAACAGGACCCATGCCTTCCATAATGTTCCACTTTTGACTCATTAGTCCACTGATTATCATACCAAAAGTCTTGGCCTTTGAATTCTTTTTGGTCAGTAGCAGTTTCCACCTTGCGACTCTCCTATGGATGCTATTTTTGCCGCATCTCCCCCGTGAATCTTGAACACTGGCCTGAACTGAAGCAAATGAGGCCTAAAGTTTTTTAGACGTTGGTCTGAGTTCTTTTGTGACCTCTTGGATGAGCAACTGATGCACTCGTTGAAGAATTTTTGAAAGAAGGCTACTCCCTGGGACGGTTCACCACTGTTTCAAATTGCACCCATTTGAAGATATTGGGGCTCACGGTGCTTCGCTGAAGTCACAGAGCCTTAGAAATGGCTTTGTAACCATTTCCAGACTGGTAGATGTCAACGACTTTGTTTCATTGGTTCTTGAATTTCTTTAGAGTGCAGCATCAAGTGATGCTTTTTGCCAACTTCACATTGCCAGAGGGGTACATTTTAAGTGACGTTTATATTTAAGAGGACTAGCAGTAACCATGCCTGGGTGTGTCAAGCAAAATTGGTTGCAAATCAATCGATTGCTTGATTTAGTTGCAATGGGAAAATGGCTTTTTTACATAGGGCCAGGTAGGGTTGGATAGCTTTTTCCCTTCAGTATAAAAGATTATCATTGAAAAACTGCATTTTGTATTTACTCGGGCAGTCTTCTCCTTATATTGAAATTAGTTTGATGATCTGTAACATTTAAGTTTGACAAACATGCAAAAATAGTTCAAATTGGGAATGGGGAAAATGCTTTTTCGCAGGACTGTATAATGTTGTGCTCGAAGGGTTTTTTTATTCAGCGCCATTTAAGATTATTGCATCTAGGAGATTTTATTTATTTACTTTGTTTTTGAGTCTCAGGGTTGGGCGTAATGTGTCTAATTCCCACCCAACTCTGAGTGTTTAATCTTAGCTAAGCACATGTGAGATTCCTGGCTGCAGATTCGGAGGAGCGCAGACATTAGCTGTCACCAGCCTGGTTCTTTACGCACCTCTGTCCACAGCTTAGCATACGGATTTGGCTGGCTAGGGGAGCTAGTAATGAGCATGCAATGAGATTATTTTTACTGTTAATCATTAATAGGCTCTTTTTTCACATTTAAGAATAGGCAAACTGCCCATTCTGTTCACGATTTTGAATACATAAGTGTGATAGAGAATGTTTTAGAAATATACCTATCTTTTTAATCTTGTTTTGCGATGGAATATTTTATATTGTACTCCTAGGATATAATTACAAGTCTGGAGGCTCATTTGCCATATATAGATGCTGTGTCCATTTTAGTCCTGTGGATCTGCTCCATGTTCTCTGCTGTCTCAGTGACGTGTCCTTATACGACTCGCTGCAAGAAGTTTATCACCTTGCGGGACATTTTGCTGTAAAAGTTACTTCTATGTCCGTTCTGCGCTCAAACCTCCTAAATCGGTACAATACGCATATCTGAACATGGAGGAAGCAAACAGTTGATCCCAAACGGCCAACTTACTTTGGACTACTAGGATGGGCGTTAGCTATTTGCAGAAGGGACACTAACGCCCTTACCAGTCAAAAACGGCAAGAAATTTCACCACAAGCAAAACAAGATGTGAATTTTTAGACTTACCCTGGGAGGGTCAGTTTGCGGGTCCTGGGCTGGGGAGTAGCAGGGAGCTCTGCTGCTTGGGTGAAGGTACTGTCTGTCTCTCGGGGACCTCTGACTTCGCTTGCTGAGATCGACACACGGGGAGATCAGACTCCTCAGTGTTAGGTCAGCTGTTATTTTAGTCTGGTCCGGGCCCTGCCCTGCCTTGGGATAGCGGTCAGGAATTTGCACCCCCTCGCCTCTATTACTCTGCCAATAAAATTATAAGTCAGCGCTCTGAGGTGACACCATCTGGGGGGAGGTAGCAGGCTTTCTGTATACGAAGGACCCAGAGTCTACCTGATCTAGCACTCCCTCGCCTGAAACTCTGTAATGCTTGTGAAAAGAAAACCAATTACCCCCTTTGTTTGGCTGGGTACTCCAAAAGTAATTTGCGTGTGCAGGCTGAAGCCTTAATTCTCAACTTTCATTTATTAAATGAAGGGGATATTTTTTGTTTCAATGTTTAGAAACCACCACACTTTATAAGCATAAATTTGTACTTCTAATTTACTCATTCATTTCCCCCCAGTGTGGACTGTTCAATCACAGTCATCTGGAGGTTGTTTACATTCTCTGTACCCTGATGAGGTATGTGCAAATGTCAGGAATTTAGTGCATGTGATACCAATACTCTATGGATCATGTGTCATAGCGATACTCAGGGTGGATATAATATCAATAAGCTGACCGCCTCTAATAGTGATGTGCTGAATGTACAAATCATTGGAAACACTCCCATAACTTAAAGCGTTGTGAAGCCCATAACACGCTAATTTTTTAGCACTGGTTTGGACGTGGATTGATTCAGTTGCAGGTAGTTTTTAGACCTGTAGTCCTGTCGTTATGGGCAACTATCCGAGTGTCTGCCTGTAGCTGTCGGAGAGCGTCGAATTTTGGCCACTTTTTTGCTGTCTCTGTTTTTTGGTGTTTGGCTTATTTTTTTCATAATTTCTGACAGTTCCCCATGCTACTCTCGGTGCTTTTGCAGTTTTTATAAGCAATGCACTGGAAATTTGGGCTCTTACTGTAATACTTGTCCCCTTTGGAACTCTGTTTGTGTCCTCATCTTGCTTTGGAATCTTACCTGGAGAGGTTCTGCTGGTCGGACCTCTTTTAAGAAGACACATGCCGCTAATTACCATTCACATTAATAAGGAATGACGTATGGTTGTGTTTATAATTGTGATTTAGAGCAGTGTTTCCCAACTGCGCTCCTGCTGTACCCCTGCCCTGCGTGTTTTGGATGTCCCCGATTTAACCCCCCTGATTCAGATGATTTGCTCGTCAGTAGAGCACTTGATGACCTGGATTGGATGTGTCAGATCAAGGAGACATATAAAATGTGCAGGGCGGGGGTACCCTGGGAACAAGGTTGGGAAACACTGGTTTGCAGAATTCAAATTTAGTGCAATATTTAGGGATGCACAGTTATGCTGATTTTTAAGGATATAATCCTTGTTTTTACTGAGGATGTGCGGTTAATATTCCATGAAGATACAATACTGGTATTTTACTTCATTATTATTTTTATTTTGTCCAGAAAACCCCAATGAGATTAAGATCTTTTTACAAGACCATTCTTGATGGTAAATTCAAGATACTGCAATTACCATCTGACAGGTGACAAATGCACCGAGAGCTGCAAATATATTTTTACTCGTCAAACATCAAGAATAACATCACGGATGACATTCAATTCATCGCGCATACTGAATGATGAATGAAGATGTGTGCAGTTATGATTCTAGTCAAAATACTCACTTTGAAACCCTTACCAGCCAAAATGTGTTCCTTGAAATCAGAAATACAATTCTAGTGATGCAAAACTACATTACAAGGCCCGCCGTACGACATTAACTGCAGAATTGACAAAATGACCTGTTCAAAATACTTTGTGTCCTTGTTTCTTTATTTATGTGGAACAAATTCATTCATCACCAAATCCACTGATTGCAGGTCAGGGTTTTCCCATCAGTGTAAGGTAAACTTAAACTTAGACCTATATTTGTCCCCATGGGGAAATTCATCTTTACAGATCTGCACCTTACAGACAATAACCAACACCAACACAACTCTATTGGGCCCTGGGGCCTGGCCTAGCCGACAGTGGCTGACAGTGCCTTACTTCATCCTCTGTGAAGTGGACTGGCTCTTCAAGGACGGGTGCTGGGCCAGCTCTCCATAAAACCTCAAACTCAAGTGAAAAGTCCTGACTGTTGTTGCGAGCATAAAATATGTTTGGTTCCTTTGCAGAGGATTCTAGGTCGGTTATTGTTTATGTGGTGGATTTGTGTTCACACCCAGTTTGGGTCCTTACCATCTGGAAAGTTTGTTTGGTGTTTATGGTGCTAAATTCATGTTTCAGCTTGTTCTTGTAATGCAGTTTGGCCTTGAAAACCTCATTTTTGATGTTTCTGTTTCCTATGAATGCTTTGTGCTTTCCCTTCAGGCTCTGTCTTGTTTGGGGAGTAATCCAGGGCTTGGAGTTGGGATATTTCTTGATTGTCGTGGTTGGAATAGTAGTGCTCATGCAGAATTTTATGTTATCTGTGATGACGGAGACCTTGTCATTCAGATTGCCACCAAAAATACTCCAGTCGGTGCGTGTCTGGAGTCTTGATGTTGGGAAATCGCATCCTCCGACCACTGTAGGATTGGAGCACAACCTGGATAGTTTGCCAATCTATCGCAGAGATCACTTTCCATTCAGACAAACACCCATACCTATGAGCCAAAGAAAACCCTTGCAAACACGGGGGGCACATGCAAACTTCGCTCAGAAATAACCCAGGCCGATTTCAAATTTATGATCTTCAAGTGGGAAAGATGAAAAGTAGAAAGACTGAAGGTGAAACAAACATTTCAAATAACTATTAACCTTTTAATTTTTCACACTTATCCCATCTGAGGAAACAGATAAACAGACATTATCACAGAGTTACTGTAATCATGCAAACTATTCTAATATGCGTCAGCTGCATTTAGAACCGGAAGGTTCTAAGATGGTCCTCTCCGTCTTATGAACCAACTGGAAACAAGTACATCTGACTACAGGATTCCAGAGTGGTTTTTAATTTCCCCCGAAATGGTTATGTCCCACAGTTGCTTGAATTAATTTGCCGAAGTGTTGATTCAGGAACATGCGAATTTTGCACTTGGTGAAGGAAAAATAAGTATTAATTAATTTTCATCCTAGAAATTAATTAAGATTGCTTAATATCTTGGGGAGAGCACAACTGAGAGTTGGCTTTGTGCAGAATTATGAACACAATTATAAATGATTCTCAATGGAATATTTACAACAGAGTATTAAAAGGTAAACAGACTTAGTTAAAAAAAAAAAAATTAAGAGGAATTTTTTTTTGAAGAGTTTGGGTAGCATGGGGCCTCAGGTTGTCTTTTTCGCATTTACAATGTTGCAGGAAATCCAGTTCATGCCATCCTGCAAAAAAAAAAAAAAATAATGAAGATTAGCAGCTTTACTGATAAATATGTTAACAACCATCACTGAACAAATGAGCAAACAATGATTTGTGCTGTACGGGGAGGACTGATTAGACAGATGCACAGTAATACTGACAGCACTGCAAGGAATGGAAGTGAAAAAAGAGTAGACTTCTAAATAGGGTCTAGGGGGTCATGGTGCAGCTTGAAGAGGTGAGTCTTCAGTTCTTTTCAGAACGTAGAACTTTCTGCAGCAGTAGGTGGAAGCCTGTTCCAACTCCAGCGTGCAGCATTGACACCTTAGTAGACATTTTAGAGTCTGAAAACCTTTTGGCGATACAGAAAAGCTGTGTCTTTAGAGGGCCCATGTTCAATATTATAGGTTGATAAACAGTATAGTACTAATGAAGGGGATTTTTCCCCAATGTCATTCCAAAACCACATTGCTGCAAGCAGGGTTCAAACCTGCACGGGAAGACCCCATTGGATTTCAAGTCCAACACCTTAATCACTCAGCCATCACTGCACACAAATCCCTCCCTCAGGTTGTTACAAACCAGATTTGCCATGTGACGTGTGAACAGTGTCACCTTAGAGTTTGACAAACGCACTGTTTTCTTTTGTTGCCTAAACATCTGATGAAGAAATAGACCTGCCAATCCATGGGCATTTCTCTCAGTAAAAGCAAGAGATCCGGGCATTATTATACTGAAGGAAAATTAAAAGTTCTGGACATCCTTGAAACAGCCCTGTGCTGAAAATCACAGTGTAAGGTTTTGTTTCCACTAATTAGCTTGAATAAATTAGCCAATTGGCTTCATATGCAAATGTGGGTTATTCTATAGATTAGGACACAGGAAAAAGTTTCATTTAAGGGCCGCAAGATCAGTCTTTGGTGGTCATTCACAAGCTTCTAAAGAAATACAGCTAAAATATAAGACTTCTTGAAAGGTTTGGCTAATTAAGAATTTAAAGGCTAGAAGTTGGAGCGAAAGCCAGGAACTGAGATGGTCCTCGTCGCCCAATTCTGGTCCAAGGAGTCATGGTGCTGTTAGCAGAGGTGAGTTTTCAGTCATTTCCAGATCATCGGACTTTCTGCTGCGCTGACTGCAGTAGATTGGAAACCAGTTTCACCACCAGAGTGCAGAATTGACACATTTGTAGATGTTTACAGGCTGAAAACCTCTCTGAGATACAGTCAAGCTGTGTCAGAGTCAGGGATGCGCAATCTTATCCAGAGAAGCTAGTCTGGGTCAGGCTTTCATTCCGACCAATCAGGCACACACCTTACACCAGTGGTTGCCAGTCTCGGTCCTGGGGCACCCTTGTGTATGCTGGTTTTTGTTCCAACCACAACTGCATTGCAGTTATTTAATGAGCTGTTAATTTGTACTAACTAGGAGCATTTCATGTTTAAAGCAGTTATTTACTGCCCAAAGGCACATTTTAACAGAAAAACCTATGATTGCCATAGAGAATAAGAGACCCTTGAACATATTGTGTCTAGTTTACCAAATTGCAAGCAATTTCAGGGGACTGAAACAACTATTTTAAACGATCAAATTAGACACTGAGAAAATCAGTCAGCTCCAAATTAGGTTGCAGAAGACAGGTGTTTTGCATTCCTTCTCAGTAATTTGCTCGAACTTAATGACATTATCATGACACAAAGCAGGGCTGACTCTTTCAGTTGCTTGCCTAATAAGTTGTTAGTGTCCACAGTTTCACCAGTTAGGAACCCACAGATTGTTCACTTTGATGGGCTCCATTTTTTCCCCTTCTTTTTATGCAGCTGTTTCCAATATATCACAATATGGATATGGATTTCTTTTTCTGCATGGTATGTATGGATTTTTGCTCAAATGTGGCTTCATAGAATAAATAACTGCGCTAAACATCAGTGCACCTGGCTAAGACAAACTGACAGCTTGTTAAAATCCAGTGACTGCAACTGAGGTTGGAACAAAAACCAGCATAGGCAGGGGCGCCTGAGGACCGAGATTGGGAACTGCTGCCTTACACTACTAATACTGGGCTTTAGCAAGGAATCTTGGGGTTGATTAGTTTTATCAGGTGTGTAATTGAATGCTTGGAATGAAAGTCGACACACTTTTCACTGGGTAAGACTGAGTTCCCTGCTCTATTAACACCCTATCAAACTTGGCATTGAATTTTATGGGCTGATGTACAGTCTGCAGCCAGTCAAGCGGATGTTTTAATGGTTTTTTGTTCTTGCATTCAAAACAGCACCGCTGCGAGCAGGGTTCGAACCTGCGCGGGGAGACCCCATTGGATTTCAAGTCCAACGCCTTAACCACTCGGCCATCGCAGCACACAAACAATAGTCCCCTGGGGCCATTATGA
Organism: Gymnothorax javanicus; assembly: GCA_029692085.1. Lineage (NCBI taxonomy): Eukaryota > Metazoa > Chordata > Actinopteri > Anguilliformes > Muraenidae > Gymnothorax > Gymnothorax javanicus. Next base: position 1,597,985 of record CM056199.1, on the reverse strand, counting down.
ACAAACCGGCTCTTCTTTTCATGCCCGAGACAATGACGTGTGAACTGAGTCACCTAAGACTTTGGCAAACATCCTGTTTTCTATGGTTGTCTCATAGGTCAATGAGGAGATTGACAATCAATGGATATTTTCCTCAATAAAATCGATACCTGGGCCTTTTTTCTGTAGAAGATCAGAAATTCGGGATCTTGGCAGAACAGCATCGCGACAGCCTGCTCGCAGAAAGCGCACAAAAAATGAGGCTGAATTGAACTTAACTGAAAACTCCATGTAAAAGGCGCTTCAACGCTGCATTAAACTTCAGCCCTTTGGACCTGTAAAGGTTATCTGCGGCTCAATCCTCTTTTCAGCACTTGAATGATTGACATGTGGAAATCTGATATGATCCCAAGTGGCCAGATTGTCAAAGAACTTTTAAAGTGTTATCTACCCCAAACACTAGACATTCAGAATAATTTTGAAAAAAGAAGCTCACAAATGGTGCTTGTTAAGTATTTTTTATTTTCAGAATTTGAAGTGGAACACTATCTACACAGGGTGTTCTAATACAACATCAATCAACTGCCTCATTGTGAAAGTCCTATTTTTATTGTTTAGTCATTAAACTAATGATATTTACGTTTAAATTCAGTATTTTAAGCTGCCAATAATTATGAGTATTTCACTTGAAAGCATTTCAACTGAAATGACTAAAATTACTGCAAAATTCAGCACTGAATGCGAGAGGCTTCATCTTATGTAGGAGGGAAAATTCTGGAATTTCCTGCCTAACTGCCTATGTTACTGTAAGGCAAAGAACCATTTGTGTGTTTACAGGTCCTTTGGTATGTAAATTAACTACTATTGTGTGGGAGAAGGAGGAGCTCAAGTCGAGTGGTTTTAAAAACATTTCCATATTTAACCTCCCACAATCCCCGTGACATCGTCCTACCTCTCTGGCACCATCAAGGCAAAATTTTCATGTAAATTTGCTCAGCTGCCACTGTTAAGACACAGAATATCCCCATTGCGAATGGCTCTGTATTAATTTACATTTTTCTGGGACCAAGAGGTGCCTACATGGGCTTACATTTTCATATAGATATCAGTGAGTCTCTGACATTTATCACCAGCAATTCAAGCAGCTGTTTTCCCTCTGTTTTTGCGCATAATCCGAGATATAAAGGAAAACCAAAATAGCAGACTTCATTATTTGTAATCACATAAATAATAACGACTGTTTCTTCGTAAGCGTAGATGAATATTTCTAGGACAACTGTACACTGGACATAATAAATGCGCCAAAAATTGTAGTGGAGTTCCTCATTCTCTTAGTGACAAATCAATTGTCAGAAATTTGAAAAAAATGGACATATAGATAAAATGATGATGTGTCTTTCCCCTGAGAATACCAGAAACACTGAAGCCAGGTGGTCGCCACCAGCTTTTTGCAGAAAGAGGAGTCAATATTGTTCCACTCATTTGATGGCTTGAAGCAGTAAATTAGAGGTTGGAAAACGTTGCATGGCTAGACTGCATCGAGCAGGAGACCAAATATTCTCTACAGGGCAAAACATAAGACTCAAGGAATTGTTTTCAAGCCACTTCTTGGTGGTTATTGCAGTTTGTGCAGGAGCAATTTTTCTGGATGAAAAATTGAGCCCCTTAGAACAAGAGTGGTCCAACTCATTTTTTTCATTTTTCATTTTGGACGTCTATTGCACTCAGCACTTCATGCGTTCTTAAAGTGTAGAAAATATGTCCCAGGCATTGTATAGTACTAGAACTACACTGAGTTAATCCATTATTGCACTAAACAGATTGACTACTTAGGAATCATTTTAAGATTAGAACTTTGAAAAAGACAAATATGAAGTTCGACCACTTTTGTTCTCAGGGGCTAAATTATGTGTTACATTCAACATTACTCAAAGTGCCTGGTCAGACACTGGTGCGGGTGACCACATGTTCAATAAAACTGAGCCAGGACCCTCGTGTGAATGCCTTCTGTGTCTTCTCTTATTCAGCAACTTGCGTGTCTGTTAGAGGTATGTCTCCTTTGATTGGTTTACATCTCGCATCTACTCCCCTCCCCGGCTGTATCTCATTTCATGGTTATTTCCAAATGGTCCAGTGACATGTATTTAAACCCCTGCTTTGAGTTGCAAGTTGCTGGATTGCAAGTCGCTATTCATGCTTAGAACCAGTCAGTATTTCCCAGCAGAATCTCTTTATTAAGTGAAACGTAACCTTTAATCACAGAAATTTGCGGAAGCCTTCCTCTTTACTTAATCAATTTGAACAAGGCTTCGAGCCTATTCAAGGTCCAGGATTGGAGCCGCACTCAGGTCAATCCAGTTGAAATTAGCTCCTTCATGCAGTTTAATTGGAACAAGCTCCCACGCCTAATTGAGGGTCCAGGATTGGAACTGCGTTCTTCTAAGTCCTGTCAAAGTCTGTTCCTCTGTCCAGTTAGTTAGGAACCAGCTTACAATCCCTCCACGGTCATCAGGATTGGAATCGAGCTCCTCTCAAGCTACTCCATCCTCCCTCTGGACAGTTCGGCCCTCACAAAGTGTGCGCTCCAGATGGCAGCCATTCCAGAAAGCCACTGGCCGGAGATTGGCTTTGCTCTGCTTCACTCACAACGTCTAAACTGAACTGTGGCTTCCTCTGCAGGACCTTGTCCCATATTTACCATATTACTATCCATAAACCTTAATATTGGATTGTACTCTGCCTCTGCACTTGATTCCTGGTCTGGATCATAACAGACTGAAGAGGAAGAAGGGTATCGCACACTGATTTTAATGTGTCCATGTTATTTGCTATAACCTTTCAACTGTTCTGGTATTTGCCTGGCAAACATGCTCCTCTTCAGCCATATTCAACATTACACAGTCAGCCCAGAATATTTCACAACCCTACTTCAACTACCTCCAGCTCTACAACCACTAATGATCATTTTACGATGTATAATGGCAATAATGAGAGTAGAAATGGCGCTCACCTGTACACCCTCCCCGGACAGTGCCGAGCAGGCTTGAATCTGCCACTTGCGGTCCCGGTAGGTGTGCAGGTTGAGGCCCTCAGCGATCTCGCTGGCTGGCAACGCTGTGGCCAGGTCCTGCTTATTGGCAAATATGAGCATGGGCACGTCCTTCATATTCTCCTCGTCAATCAGCTCCGAGAGCTCCTGTGATTGGTCAGAAATAGCTTGAAAAAAAGCACTGAAAGTAACGCTTTATTAGACAGCCCTATGAAAGAGGAAATGTCACCTCTAACATGCTAACACTCTATCATTTTAGTGCAAATTTTCACCTTCATGCCCTCACCATAGCGAATTTAAATGCAACTATTTGTTGCATTGATAACTATGTCAAAAGTCACCGATAATTGGGACCCTGAAATAAATTAATTTGATTGACGTTTTTATATCAAAATCTGTTTATCTACATTTTTAAGTTCAAATTATAAACAAAGTAGGGCAACATAAGAAGTACCAATGTACTTCAAAATAACAGTTTTGGAAAATGATTTTTTTCATATATTTAAGGCTGAGATGGTATGTAAATGGTCATTTTAAACAAAAGAAAAAGAAGTACTGCAGAGTGATCGCCTCTGATGGGTGTTTCCTTACCAGTCCTGTCTCTTCAAAACGCTTCTTGTCGGTGCTGTCTATGACGTAGATCTGAAAAAGAGAGCTGAATTTTATTTTAGTTTTTTTCCGTTGGAAAGATTGAATCATCCATTTACTCCTTAAACCCTGATTTTCACTTGAATTTACCATTAAGTAATTAAAAAAAGACACATTTTTTTTCCTATTGCAGGACAATGCCACATATATATATATATTCGGTATCTGCTGGTTCCAACGCTTCTCTGAAGCTACATCACTCTTATATTGAGAGTAATATTGAAACTCAGGAAGCCTTTTTTTATGGCCACCGCATTACATGGAATGGAAAATATCAAGATCTTGTTCATCATTTTATTGTGACGAGGGCCAGTGGAAGCTCATCATTCCAGCCTGCCAGCAGAGTTTTCCCGCCATTCACACCGATTATCTCATTATTAGTTTGGTCCTTCCACTGGTTCAATTTCACCTCACTTCACTATTTAGTTCCATCCTTGTTTAGTTTTCCTATGTCAGTCAGACCACTCACTTCCCTTTCTCTATGCTGGTTCGGTTCTCTCGCCTGCAGGAGACTAAATTCTCTCTTTATTGAGAGCTTGCGTTTATTCCCGTGTCTAAATTTCCCCTTCTAAATTTAACTCTATTTCGGAGTTCACATATCCACGTCTCTGCTCTTTTCTTACCAATTTGGGTTTTGCTAGATTCTCCCTTTTAGGAGTTTGTCAGCTTTGCCATTTTGTATTTTCCATTACCATTGTTTTCTTTGCGCTTGTGTGCTCTTTGTGAACTTTGTGCAATGACAAATAAACCAGTCGTTTTGCCTGCTGCTCTGCGCTTGGGGTCTCCCTCTATTCCCGCACGAAACATTTATGCACATTTCCCAGCAATTCAGCAAATATATTTGGGATTTTTGGTAACACTGGGATCTCCTCCAGAATTTAAAATAGGCCTAAACTTCCTAAGGTTTAAATTCAGCAACAGCATTAGACAGACTTGCAAATGAGAGCAGCAGAGTTTTAGAGCTTAAGACACTGATACGTTTCTATTTAAGCATTTTGAAATTAGGCTACTCACCAACAAATCTGTGTTCTCTAAGTACTTCTTCCAGAAGGAGCGGATCTTCCTCTGTCCACCAATGTCCCACACGTTCAGTTTCATGCCATAGGAGGTCACACTTTTTATGTTGAAGCCCTGAAACATCCAGAGATATGAATAAGTACACAAACTACAAAAAAAAGCCCAAACAAGGTTGGTGTGGTGGGCAGCTCTTGCTGGGGGTTTGAATCTGTTCTGGGGTCTTTATTTGCGCAGTGTGTCTGTACAGTCTATCTTTGTAGGGCTTTCCTCCCACAGTCTGAAGACCTGCATATTGAGCTAATTAGAAACTCTAAAGGTCAAGCCATACTGGTAGAAAAAACACCAACATCCAACGCTTGTTGGACATTGTTTGATCACTTGGACAGCACATAAAGGTGGACAACGTGTCTCCACCTCCTACTGCTGTACAAAAATGGAGCCAAAATATCCTTCATGTGGATGCTGCCACCTTGTACATTTGGAGCCAGAGTTTGCGCTGTAGTGATCGGAGGGTAAGCCGTGGTATTGAGGTCCTGCCCATACACCCCCCCTCCTCGTAATCGCATCCCCTGAACATTTTACATAGCTAGCCCAAATGGCTCCCTCTGTTTGCGGAAAATGCTAGGTGATATACACAGCCAACGACTAAAAGCTTGTTAAAGGGTTCGTTAGATCGGATCTTTTCCCAGTAAAGTTGTATTCCACTAAAATACGTTTGCTGTTGTCCTTGTCTTTGGCGGTTAGTTACTTCCCCGATTTCCGGTACTAGCTACCCAGATAATACACTGTCTGTGGATAAGTGGCCAGCTAGCTACATCATACAAACCTGCTTTAGAATTCTGAGCTAGCTAACCTTTGAAAATAAGGTAAATAGAGTCTATGAGTGAATAGACTTCCCACTATCATGGGGTTATAACATTAGTTCTAACTAGCAGGCTACCTATAGCTAAGGATGACCCCTCTGAATCTCGATTTACTAACGTTAGTAGATAGCTATTAGTTTTCGGGTCACATGCAAGCAATGAAAATTATGGAAAGCCCTTTGCTCTGAACATAAAATCGATATGTACCGTAGCTACATTATGTTATGTTCAAAGTTAAGAGCTCTTTACTACAGATTTCTGTTGCTGTCTACAATGAACTATTATAAAATGTTGCTAAACTTGCTAGCTATCTGGCTTGCTATACCTTTCTATAGTACTAGCATCGCTGCAAACAGTACATGACCCTATATTCAGAGCGAAGACTATTTTACAATCAATTTTTCATTGGAATTGCAAATCACTGTGGGTTAGATTCTGTTGTACTGGGACCTAGCAACTTATGCATGTGTAATGTTAACATTTCATTTCTTCTCGATGGTCGCACTCCAGCTCAGTAGAATTCCTGAAAGTAAATCAAGAGGCGACGACTTCTCAAAGACAAGCTGTTAATCTGAGATGTCAATCATGACTTTACACCCCCTCTTTATTGTAACAAATAATAAAACAAAACTTATCAGCAAAAAAGAACAACTGAACATATATCAATACGGTAAGAACTAATAAACATGACAGAGACCATCTTGGGAAAAAACTTATTTGACAGGCACTTAAATATTTCAGTGAGGCCGATGTCCCATCCACTAACATGGAGGGGGCAGACTTATATCTTGTACTGCAGCCAGCCACTAGATGGCGATCACAACGTTTTGGCCTCACTTTTGGGGAGCTGCTAGGTTGTCCATCTTTATATACAGTCAATGTTTGATCAGTGTGTTTTTACCATCTAAAGTTTGTTGGGGCAGTGTTAACATGACTGTTATTGCACCAATCATTCTAAACCCAATTACCAAAATCTCGGTTCTGGGTAAGTTTACATAAAATTCAATGATATGCCGTCACATGCATGGGTTCATAGTGATTTTACAATGGCTTTCTGAGTGGCTCAGCCAATCATATTGCTGAACTGGAACTACCCGTTTTACGATCAAAAGAAAATCCCAAGCAGAATTCTAGTAACAGATGTGACATCTCAGATCCCTTCCTATTTTTAGTTTGCTTCTCTGCACCTCCTGTTTTAATGACCTCACTGTGTTAGGTAATCTTCAACCCTAGGATTAGTTCCAGCCCTGAAATCTCTATTATTAGCACACACCCCACCGAGGCTAAACTGGGCTACTTGCGTGCTAATGTAATATTGAAGTTATCTTTGCACAAACTCTAGTCGTGGTATGCGACAATACATTGCTATTAATTCACTTTTTTTTTGGTCCCAGACTTTTTTAAGTTAACGTTAAAAGGATGATAAAATACGTTAAGTATTTAGATTCTGAAAAAAGTTGAAAGCACTTACTGACTGTATGCATCCCAGTTGAACGCTCATTGAAACAGCCCAAAAATCACATGATCACTTGCGCACCTGATAGCACTAATCAACCCCAAGAGTCGTAGCAAAACAAACTCAAATAATGCAAAATCAAATGACAACTAGACAAATAAAGGGAATAAACTATTTCTCAGCCATATTTTCAAAACCTTAGGACTAATTACTGACGTATATAAACAAATTTTCAGATAAATAATATGCATTTGATTATTTTTTTCTGTTTATTACAGCTCAGCGCCCCTGTTTTCAGCACTTTTTGCTCTCAAAGCATGGTTAGTGCAATAAAGACCATCTGTGACACCTGTGCCAAGAAACCGATCCTGCTCTACAGAAACAGAAAGCTCGAAAGGATACAGTATAAACACAGCTAGAAGCTCATCTGTCTCAATGACCCTGCCTGTGTTTGACTTCTGAGTTTTTACACGTGAGGAAGAATTCTTGGTTGAGTCCAATCGGAACCAGAGGTACTCCACATATAACAACATGGCCTCGATGACTTGTTACAGTCTTGTGTTCAGATAGCTTTGCGATGCATTAATTATCACCTTTATCCTTTTTTTTACTCAGGTAATTTCATTGAGAACATGTTTCTCTTTCTCATGGATGCCCAGGGAGAAATGCTAGATAGAACAGTTATAAGTGGGGGGGAGAAACAGGGTAAAGGCCTTGTAACAATTTTGGAGTTAAGGGTCTTGCTCAATTGCCAAATGACAGGGTTCTTCCCAACTTCCTCTCTCCAAATCAAATCAGAATCCCAGGCCCCACCGGGACTGAAACAGCAAGTCTACAGTTACCACGCAAGTCAACCACCGCCAGGCTGCGCTGCTTCCCATTTAGCAGTAGCTTCTCATTGTCATACAATAATAAACAACTGGACAACCGCCTAAGATGGCAGCAAGATAAATTACTGCATGAAAATAAAAAAGTATTTTACCACTTAAGAGCATAAAGGTCAAAGACACCCAGAGTTTCGTGCCCTCTTAAAGAAGCCGCATTATACCCAATTTGCAGTTTAAAATATTCATTTTTCGGGTCTATCTACAAACATTTGCATGTTTTCATGGTCAAGAAGCACCTAGTTACAGATGTACAGGCTGTGTGTGCAGCACTTCAGGCTAACTCAGCCTGAAACAAGCTGTTTTGCCTCCTGTCACCTTAAGGCCCCCTCCCTGAAAGCCCACTCTCTTGTAATTGACAAACTACTTACAGGGTGCGTGTGCCAAAAATGTCACGCCCCCTTCTATAACTGGATTTCAGCACCAGAGGCTTCGTAAACACTTAAAAACACCACCGTTTCAAAGGCGTGTCAAACAAGCTGTTAGGCATTATGCAAATATGTTAAATTGTGATATAGACAAGTAATAGGCTGGATTACAAACGAGGCATTTCAGGCAGTTCAGGAGCTGTCTTTTCAGTCTGAGAAAATAAATCTCTTTGGCATGGACTTGGGGCTTCGTAACTTTTCAGATGCTTTACATGCACACAAAAAAAAAAAAACAAAAAAACGATAAAATACACTAAAGGAAAGAGGAAAAAATGCACAATGTGGCCCCTTTGACTAGTATCAGCTCAATTTCCTCATTGCGCCAGGCCCAAAATTCTGGGTTCTTACTGGATGGCCATGCTAGAAAAGAAAGAAGTTTCATCCAATGGGAGAGTTTTAGAGATGTTCATCCACGAACATAATAGTCTACCAATGAACAGCAGCTGTTCAGCATGAGACCATGAAGGTGCTTGCAAGGCTGTTAGCTCGCAGTTTGAACCAGCAAATTTAAGAGTGTAAGTGATGTGTAGATTATATAAAATTTAAAGGTCAAAAAATGACTTTGCTTTTTTCTCAATAACAAGTTTATCCGCAAAGCTCTGCTCATCTGCATGAAAAGCTAGTTAATATTAGCTAGACAGCTGAAAGACGTGACATTTGTAAGTGTGGCATCAGAGCCTCGATTCATTGGCGGACTATAATGTTACTCCTGGACGAGCATTATTTTTTTTGATCTCAGAACAACACTTATATGACAACATCAGATTGTGCATGTTGGTCTATCCTTGATGGCCTCAGGTACTGATCTGTAATAGGAGTGATTCCATAACCGTAACCTGAAGGCAGCGGTGAACATGTATCCTCGTCTGTACTGCTTACTTCAGGTTTACCTCAAGGCTCCATACTTGGGCCTATATTGTTTTGTATTATATGTTACCTCTGGGTTTTATTATTCGTCAGCATAAAATAGCTTTTCACTGTTATGCTGATGACACGCAGTTGTATATATCAGTAAAATCCACTGATTTCAGCAATGTGTTGGTCTTGCATGACTGTTTAGCTGATGTTCAAAATTGGTTGTCTAATAATTTTTTGCAGTTAAACTCAAATAAAACCGAAGTCATTATACTTGGTCCAAAGTTGGTGTCGGATAAAATCCAATCATCTCTTGGACCTCTTGCTTCTAATATTAGGCCCTCTTCCTGAAATCTCGGTGTGATATTTGGTACTGAACTGAAATTTGACTCCACGTAAAGAAGCTTGTACAGTCATGCTATTTGCAACTCCGTAACATAGCTAAAATTAGGTCTGTTCTGTCATTTGAAGATACGGAAAAAATTATTCATGCTTTTATCTCGTCAAGATTAGACTATTGCAACTCATTATTTACTTGTCTGAATAAGAAATTTTTGAACAAACTGCAAGTGCTTCAAAATTCAGCTGCAAGATTGCTCACTAAAACAAATAACAGAGCCCACATTACTCCAATTTTGGCATCTTTGCACTGGCTGCCAGTCCAATTCCGAATTGATTTTAAAATTCTGTTGATTACCTTCAAAGTACTCTCCATGGCATGGCACCAGAATATATAAGTGAGCTTTTAAATCCTTACAGACCTAAAAGATTGCGGAGATCTTCCAAGCAAGCATTATTGGCTGTTCCAGTGTCCAAGTTAAAAACAAAGGGTGATCGAGCCTTTTCGGTTAAGGCTCCAATACTCTGGAACAGCCTCCCACACAACATAAGAAATGCTGAGTCTCTATTGTCTTTTAAATCTCTTTTAAAGACTCATTTTTTAGGCTTGCTTTTGCTGATTTTACGGTTTAAATTCTTTTATTATGGGTGTGTTTTCATGTATATCTCCTTTTATTATCTTAATTTTTCCTATTTTGATGTTTAATTCCCTATTTCCCCCATTTTGTTTTATTGCTTTTATGTACATGTATTTTACCTGTTTGTGAAGCACTTTGTGCTGTATTGCTTGGAAGGTGCTATATAAATAAAATTTATTATTATTATAAAATTTATTATTATTATTATTGTATCCTTACTGATGGAATTGTTTGCTCAGTGACTCAGCTATTGTGGGAGAGTTTCTTTACATCTGTCTGTCAGCAAATAATATGAGAAAAATAAATCTTTCCACAATGAAAAATGAGGAATAGATGTGGAGGGACAGTGTGATTTAAAAAATTTTTTTCCCCCAGTCAAAACTTTAAAAAATAGTGGCAAAGCCGCTGCAACCACTTGGCCAAACATGGCCAAAACTGAACTTGGCCTAGATTTTCATCCCATATACAGGCGTATACTATATGAAAGGGATCCGTGAAAAAAAACTGAAGGCGTTAGAGCACTGACAAGGCAAAAAGTTTATGGACGCACGGATGCACGACAGACCACCATGAAGGCATCTAACCACAGCATAAGCCTGATTGGCCTAGAGGCCAAGCGGGCTAAAAAAATGACTAAGCAAATGGACAAAAAATTTAATCATTCAAGACCTTTGTGGCACATTGCGATTTTATAATCTAGATCTAGTGTTTGACTATTTAAAGCTTGGAGAAGCTCATTAAGCACATGCTGGTTTCTCTGATCACAAATTTGGTACCTCGCCATGATGTCCCTCATCTGGCTTGTGTAGCCATTGGGGTTGCCCTACTGGGCAACAGAGAGACGCTGGGGATTTGGCGCGCAAGCGGGATGCCATAGGCTCAAATAGCAGCAATGGACTAATGTGACGTTAAAAGGCACTCTTTGAGGAAAAAACCTTTGAAAAATGAATTCGCTTGTTTTCTTTCTAACAGTCTAATGGACCCATAAATGAGAAACCCTACCAATTTTATCTGGCCGATAGTTGTCTTTTCAGCATGTATGCAGTGAAAGAAGTATGAATTTGCTGTGACTTTTTCATCCACGCCAGTGCTTAACAGGAAACCTGCAGGTCATCCGACAATTGAAGTCTCCATCTTCGGGGGAAATGGAAGCGATTAGTCTTCCTTATATTTTTCCGCCCTATCAATTTTGATGAATGGTCACTCCATGCAAACAGCGAAATACTAGGAAATCCCGATTTTCATGTGAAATGCCCCTTTAAAGAAATCTTCAGCATTTTGCATCTTAGTAGGCTACTGTATGACTTTTTTTTTTTTTTTTAATGCCGAGGTATATAAATCTACTAAATTAATCTGCAATACATGCTCGGCTACCCATGACATTTCATGATAATCTAAGGGAATTTTTGAGCTTGGGCCTGACCTGTGTTGGCGTGATCATGCTGACGTCTTCTGAGGCCAGCCTCTTCAGGAGGGTGGTCTTGCCGGCATTGTCGAGTCCCAGGAGCACGATCCGTAATTCCCGTTCTGTAGTTCCCTTCAGTTTCTGAATTACTGAAAATAAACCCTGACACAGACATACAGGCCCCTTGATAAAAAGCATGAAAAAATTAGGCAAACAAAGATTTCCAATTGTTTGGAACAGAGGAGCGTACTGCAAAACAAGTTCAACAGTAGCCAGGATTTCATTGTGTGAGCTGGCCCGATAAACCCTAAACTCGCAATCAGAGATACCGTGAATTACCATGGCAGGTTAAAAGTGAGCCATCTTCGTGACATTGAAAATCCTGGCTTTAGGCTCAACATACCTTGTTAACCCACTAATCTCTCTTCGTGTTATACCCCTCTGGCACATACTATAGGCTGTTTTGGCTTTTTACTTGCGAGGAGCGATGTCCATGGGTTTAGTGATTTCAATGGAAACAGCCGTTTTTTTTTTTTTCATGTCATAAATGCATCATTTTCTTGTTCAAACTGCACTACAACAAAACTATACTGGAAACATCCAGGATCAGAGCCAAGATCCCCTCGGTTCAGCCCATACACAAAACTGAGTCAGCCCGGACATTTCCAGAACTGGGGACTCTCCGTCACTTAAACTAGAAAACACAAGTGTCTTTGCTCATTCCTCCGTCACAAACTTTTAAGTCTTTACAGCTTTGCCGTAAAGCTGTCTATCATTTTTATTCTAATGAGGCTTAACTCTATGCAAAATGGGAAAACAGACCAATGAGCTGGCACAAACAAATTTACCATTGTAATAATCTGGAAATATTGACAAAAACCCAAAATTCACATGGGAACACAATTAATGCTTTAAGATGGGGCATTCTTGAGAAATTATATTAACATCACCCACGTCAGTCTGTCTATACTAAATAATAATTGTTATGTTCCATATGAGCATAATTATCACAAAATTATAGATAATAAATTGTATTGCAAAAAAAAATATGTTATATGTTTTTATATGAATCATATGTTTGACTCCCTCATGTTGTATGTCTTTAAAATCCTTCTCATCTGCAAATACAGGAAATAGAAATGGAATAATTCAGTCCACTCAAGCAAGCTCTTTCACTTTTCGATAAAAAAATCGGGGAAAAACCAAAACACTTTAACGCTTTACCTGCCTGCTCAACCTTTTTGTGGAGCACATTTGGAGTCACTGTATCTAATTGAAAGATGTGTGAACTTAACTCGAACTGATTGGACCATTTCTAACACTCATTTGAGGTATGTTATGCTGAACAAATCCAAACTGTTAAGTTCAACAGGTCCTTAAGTTAGATACATACATCAACTGAAATGTGCTGTACCAAATGGTTGAGCAGGCAGTTAAAGGCAAAATTCAGTGACGAATAAAGACTCAGATTAGCGTGAGGACCACAACTCATGACCTAGCGCATTTCAAGCTATCTCGAACACTATCTCAAACGATACCAACCAGTTCCAATTCCTATCCACTCAGAGTTGTTTTAGTTTTCCAAGCTGCTGATTATTATCAATTCCTACAGGTGTAAACACAGTCTGTATCTGTTCCTGAATAAGAGAAGTTGTGGTCCCTTGGCCTTTCTCATGAACGCATTAAGTTCAAGGGAGCAAACTACCGCAAAACGTGAATAAAAACAACAGTGTAACACTGTCAAAGTACGCTATAAAAACGTTTAAAGAAGCCATCCGCAATTAACGAACTGTCCCTTGCGAGTTCCTGCGAATGAACCGCTGAAATGTAATGTGAAAATCATAGATTTTTTGGTGGAATTTCTCATGATAGTCACGCACTCACGCCATGTAATCGAAGGTGAGCGCCCGAAAATGGGGCGATTCCAGGATGAATTTTGGATTTGAGTCCTGTTAAGCGTCCTCTTGTTTCTGTCCTACAACCCCCCCTCCTCCAGCCAGCCTGCACGTACCTTTTGGACCTCTCCCATCTTGACCAGGTTTCTTTCAGAAAGGAAGACGTAGCTTCATTCCGCTGCTAACCAGGTTCGCCGGGAATCCCCCTCAGTCTTTTCAAGACCTAGACCACCCTCGCTCTTCAGTTTACCAGAGCCGCCACCCTGGAGCATTGTGGTGAACGAGGAGGGATCCCTGTCCCACATCGGGGATTAGGAGTCCACAATTAGCTGTCCTCCTTCTCTCCACCTCCCCCTCCCCACTGTAGTATTACAGACTTACCTGGATTATCCTCTTTGCCACCTGCCGCAGAGCAAACTCAAAGACCTACTGACGTCGCGCCTCAAACTCCAACGTGATGAACTTCCTCCCCTGCTCTGTTTCTCCAGTATGACTTTTCTCGACATTCTCACTGTTGTGGTCACTAAAATAAAAATAAAAAAATACAAGCCTCTACTACTCCTCTAATTGTTCGTCTTGCCTTCCCCCATTTTCAACATTGTGTCACACTACCTAAAAGTACAGTATATATCGTGAAATAATCAGCTAGAAAAACTGCTAATGATCAACAGAGTATCCCAGCTACCATGAACAATGTTTGGTGGTGTTGCCTACTTGCTTGGAATATGCCTGACATCAAATATTTTTAATGTGAATTAATATATCTTTATTATGTATTGTGTTCACATTATGAATTTCCACTGTGAATTATATGGAGTGTCACCTAATAGGGGCTTTGTGATGACATGTATTGTCCAGGGATTATGCAGTTCAGGCCCATCTTGTGACAGTGGCTGTCATTTGCGCGAGCTGTGACGGTCGCTGTCTATTGCGCAATATTGGTGCTAATCCCCTGCTTGCATTGCCAAAGCCACAAACAGGCTTTATTCTCATCAAAGGCTCGCCATACCTGGTCAGTGTTGTTATTGAACTTGGAAACTGAAAAAAAAAACATCATCTGTTTGTATTTGCAACCACGTGGAGGGAGTATTGTGCAACTTGTGTCATTGCAGTTGTTTACATATGGTCCATTCACACCTTATTCACACCGCTTATTCTCAAATTGGATAGATCATCGAAACTTAACACTATTACTCTTGCAAGCAACACTCAATGCCATACAGACTCCACATTGCACTGTGTACTAAAATAATACATCAAATCAGTGTATATGTGCACAGCTGTGAATGATGAGATAGATATGGGATATTGATATTGTACATATGCAAGCACACTGTGCAGTAAGGGGGGGTTCATGATCCTAATTATGCATGATTCAAATTCTTAAGGCCTCATGCATGTATGTTGCATGTATGCATGCAGTGCATGTCTGCATGCATACAATATGTCCGACACTGATAGCATTGATAGTGATGTCATAAGATCTCCTGCCATCATATAGTCATTCCTGTAGTTAGTCTTCAGTGCCTCTCCTGAGATAACAGAGGAGGGAATTGCTAAGCAGATGCTCTCCCCCTCTCAGTCAGGACACTTACGTCAGATTTAACCATTTATGACAGGACAACCTGCATTTGAGTTTGGTGGTGACTCTGCTCGAGTGATGCTCTGGAACAATCTGAGCAAGCATGACTCAGACAGTTCCTGTAATCACAACCCCCCCCGGCAGAGCCTGAGATCGTTTTAAATCTCATAAAAAAAACTTTTACCAGATTTAAAATGATATTGAACATGATATGAACAAGTGCTGCTTAAAATGAACAATGAAATTATAAAGAAGGAGGCTGGGGAGGTGGAGGGAGATGAGAAACATATTTCTTAGTAACTCAAGTACGAGCAGTGTAGAGGGCACGGCGCAAGAGAAATGAAGGAACACCTCCTTGGTTATAAAAGCTCACCAATTAGCAAGGACGTGCGGTCAGGGTAGGCAGTGACTTCTCCTTTTTTAACGCTAGATTTTGTCAACCTGTTTCCAGGTATTATGCCTGATTGTCAATCAATCAATTTGACCTTTTTTTCTAGTCAATTAAGCCTGTAATGATTAAGAGGTGATAGTGACAAAAAAGATTAATTTACCCTTTATGCTTTGATTCGAGACTGCAAGGAAGTAAATCTTAATAATTAATTAGGAAAAATCTCAACTCTCTCGGTAATTCCGTATATTGTTTTGATCTTTTGTTTATCGGATTATGAAAGAAGACTGAAAATAAACTCCCTATTTTTTAAAAAATGGCATTAAAAGGTACGTGTTTAAGGGGGGAAATATTATATCGCGTTAGTTTCCTCTAAGCAAATATGAACAAACTTGCTGTCTCGTGAGCATTTTAAGTTCGATGCACTGAGCAATAATGTCGTGGATGGTACTGGCACGCCATTCTGCCGTTTAGTCTTGTAAATTAGTTAATCAATCCTCAGATTGCTAATCAAGCAAAGTAATAGAGTTATCATTTGTTAAACGGTGAGGATTCTGCCTACCCTAACTGACCTCCGACGGCACGTCACTGCCAATTAGGTGGGAGGAGCTAAAGTTAAGAATGGTTGGACAGAAACAGGCTTTTGAGGTGGGGCAGGGGTGTCTCTCTCCCCTGCTCAGTCACTTCTGCTCAGCCAGACCTAATTCGTGCGGATAAAGGGAGCTGTTTGGATGGAGGTGCTGCCCAGACCTGGGAAACCAAAAGAAGCATTAGGGGAGACTGCGCTAAGCGGTTTTCCTGGTATAGAGGAATGCCTGCATAACAGGGGTTTTGGTATCACCACAGGTGAGACTGTGCTGAGCAGGCCTTCATCATGGTGGAGTACCTGCTTAGGGCTCATGGTTATATCATGGTGGAGACAGTCTTTACTGTTCTCCATTATAAGAGAGGCTCTGCTCAACAGTGCTCTTGGCATCACCATAGTAGAGACTCTGGTATCTGATTTCCTGACGCTTTAGTCCTCCATGTAATCAATTAGGTATTGTGATTGTTAGTAAACTTGTTAGCGCTTATTGCCATAGTAGTACGGTATTTCTAAGAAAAATACAGTTAAAGTTATCAAGAAACTGGAATTGAATAGTTCACTCGCTCCTCGTCACTATTCTGTCATTGATGGATACGCTATATGGCTGCGACGAATCTTAGACTACAGTTGCAAAATTTAATGCACAACAGATTGTACTATGTAATTAACAGCTTTGTCAGATTGAAAGGTATTAAATGAAATACACTTTGTAAGGGTTTATATTTGTGCTTCAAAATGTCATATACAGTAATCCAGGGAAAACAAAAAACAACAAGAAAAAAAGAAATAAAATAAAATAACATCCTAGGATCTGCCAACTTGTGATTTCCACATTGTCAGCTCTGTCTCTGACAAACACCGGCACTAGAGAGTGTGGCTTCAATCTCAATCTGAAGTGGAGACCTTAGTTGTGTCAATAACTCCAAATATACAGTCATCTTTTGGTTCCAGGCAATTGAAGGACTTCATAAATGTAACTCTATCTCAGAGAGAGCCACATTTGTCCAGACAGAAATTGCATTTCAGGATAAATGAGCCTGTACTTGATAGAGGAGCTCCTCTATGGGATGAGTGGACTTTCCCCATCACTGAGGTTACTGTTATATTGTAAAGATATATTGTATAAATGGATGAAGAGAGATATGTATGTATGGGTTCCTGAAAGAGGAAATGAGAAAGGACATGTACAAGCATAGTAATCTGACAATGGTGCCAGCTAGGCTAACCGCATAAAATGAAACATAAATTAGCTTGCTAAACATGCAAGCAGTGCGTAAAGATCAAATAAGCAGCAAACTTCTCACATCTCAGGCCTATAAAAGGAGTAACATCCTCATTATAGCTAGTAATGGTAATACCTGCACTAATGTAAATATCCGCTAAATATAATGAATGCTGAACACGACTCATGCTACACTTACGCATACTCTGCAGAAAATAAGCTAACAATGAGATAAAAAACTGGGATATTAACTAATCTCCCATTGCAACCAACACTGAAAGGGATGAGGAGCACTAGCTTGCGCATTAATAAATTTAAGCGAACAAAACAGCTCACAACGAGTGGGAATTAGATACAAAATTAGTTCAGCCTATACAGACTTTAGTTAGGCTATGGTCATTTGACGTCACTGTCATGTGACTGTTAGAGCCTTCCTTAGCTTCTAATTGACCTATGGCTAAGCCCCGCCCTCAAATGTGATGAGCCAATCATAGTGCATATTCTCTCCCCATATACTCGGACATTCTGAGCCTGAACTTCCATTGAAATGCATTACGGAAACTCCGAATCGTTCGCTTTCATGGGGTTTTAAAATGTTTCTAAGTAAAAAAAAAATGGTCAAAGGCTGTGCTTGGGGTAAATTTAACTCCGATACGAGTTATACCGAGAGGCTGGGCGATGGGGTGTATTTTATACCCTTCCCAAAGCCAAATCATAACTGAGAGAAGTGTCTCCTCTGAATAAAGCTGCTTTCACACCGGACGCGAAACGAATTTTTCGCACGACAGATTACATTCAAAGTCAATGCAAAGACGCGTCTTCGCATTGACTTTGAATGTAATCTGTCGTGTGAAAAATTTGTTTCACGTCTGGTGTGAAAGCAGCTTAAAGCTTTGTGGAAGACCCCACTATCAGCTTAACGTGGCTAACAAAGGTCAACAAGGATGTCTACATTTGTTCCAAGCTAAGTCAACATTGTGTTTAAGGCGACATCTTGTCACTTCGCTGGAGATTAATGTAAAGTTATCTTTTACATCGCTAAGTTAGCTAACGTTAGCTAAAATCAGTAAACTCTATGGCTAACTTCAGTGCTGACGGACTTTGGCTTAACGTGAGCTCCTGGCTGCGTAGTTCACCTTGTCACCTTGTTTACTTAGAAGGAGTTCAGTCACGTCAGGTTAGATTTCTTAATTTCGGTAGCTAGCAAAAAAAATACTTAAATTAAATTTATTACCCTGTGGTGCACGAACAATGCTGATCCTCTATCTTGTGTGAGAGGGTGAGGAAACGAGATGCGGTTGATCGCGTTTGCACTGAGACCGGAAAATTTTAGCTTCTAATTTAAACTTTTCGTTGAGCTTCTCCACTCTAAATTCATTAATGTATCCCTGCAATGCATAGTGTAACCCTATTTGCTGACTTCTTGATGATATTTGAGCCTTCCATCGCCAAAAATCATCGATAGCATCCTGAAAAATATTTCCGACTGTGATACCAGCCATTAGCGCCTGTTCTAAAATGTTGATTGTTTGTCCGAGTCAGTGGAGGGGGCGGGGCTTAGCCATAGGTCAATTGGCTTAACCTTTGCGAATGATGGCAAGGTGACGACCGTCCGTTTTTTATTGTTTGTTCGCAGTCTCTTCATTTGAAGTGTTGCACAACTTTACAAAGAAATCACAGAAAGTCCTATTTGTATTATCTGGACTCCATATGGGTGCATCCATCCATCTATTATTCATACTGCGTCTTCCTCTCCAGTATCACGGGGAGCTCAAGCCTACCCTTGCTGTCCATGGGCAAAAAGCAAGGACACACTCTGATGGTGCACACACACACACACACACACACACACACACACACACACACACACTCATATCTATGGGTAATTTAGCATCTCCAATTAGCCTGACATGCATGTTTTTTTGGACTGTAGGAGGAAACCCACACAAACATGAGCGAACAGGCTAACTCTGCGCTGAAAGGCCCCAGGCCGGACTCAGACTGAAGACCTTCTTCCTGTGAGGACTCCATATGGGTAATTCCTTTATTAAAGTTGGTTTAACACTAAACTTGTCCTTCGCTTTGACCTAAATCTCACCCTAACCTTATCCTAACCTAAACCCAGCCCTAAAATCTTTCAGTAACCTCCAGAGGACCAAAAAAATGTCCCCATATGAAGAAATCCACACACGCGCGCGCATGCGCGCGCACACCCAAACACACACACACACACACACAGACACGCCCACACGCACGCACACAAACACATACACACGCACGCACGCACACACACATACACACACACACACACACGCACGCATGCACGCGCACATACACACAGACACGCCCACACGCACGCACACAAACACACACACAGAAAGACTCACACTTTCGTTTTTGAATCTAAGACCAAATTTATGCCTACGTCTATTAAAAACACTGTTGTTCCTCTGTCCAATTTATTAGGAACAAGCTCCTGAGCTATCTCTGGTCATCAGCATTGGGACTGCGTTCCTCCTAAGCTACTCCTTCCTGCCTTTGGACAGTTCGACTCAAGCAAAGTGTGCACTCCCATCTGGCAGTCATCCCGAAAAGCCACTGACCGAAGATTGGTGACCCCTGCATTGCTTAATCCATAACATTTGAACTGAGCTGTGCTATTCTCTTCCAGGCTCCATCCCACTGTAACCGTATCGCTATAAATAAACCCTACCATTAGATAGTACTCTGCATCTGCATTTGATTCCCCGTCTGGATCATAATAGTTTATTATGTGATCAAATTCTTATCAAATCATGCAGTAAGCATAGGATGGAATCTAAAATCATTGCTAAAAGGAAATTACAATTACAATTATAAAGGCATAATTTCAAAGTGTTTGTCTTCACTGGTTCCTTATGACTTCAACCGGACAATTTCACATCTTAACTGTAAAACTTGAATATTTATTAGCAGATCAGCTTGTCACATTTCGTTGATTTAACGGTTTGGGGAAAATGGACCCTTCAGAGAGCAAAGCAATAACAGCACAACTCTATTTGAAAAGAAACAATATATTTAAACTCAGCGGTAATATGTGGAGAGAAGGAGCCATTTTCCTTTGGCAGTAGAAATGAAATTGCTCAAATTGAGGCCGTGAGATTTGTGGGTCTGATAAGTCGGCATTTATTCCCTCTTTTTTTTTTTTTTTTTTTTTTGCATTTTTGTGCAGACCTAGAGTTTGGTGGAATCCGGTGTAGGTGTTATAACCCAGATAGGCAGTGAGGGCAGTTGGGACAACATTGTAGGGTTTGAACAGATTATAATGATCATGAAAGCTTTCAGGCGATGGATTTTAGGCTTTATTGGGAAGCTTTTGTGCTAAAAATACCGCTCAATTCGATTTGCTTTATTGGCACGGCAAAATCACATTTCTTATTACCAACACAAACGATGTCATAATGGTGTGCATTTGAAACTGAACTAAACTTGAATGCCAGAAACTAGTAGCAATCAACATACTCACGTTCAGTTGCTCCCTTTCTCTCTCTCCCTTTCTCTCTCTCTCTGACAAAAAAGTCAATAGACTGGAGTGCAGCGACTGAGTCATCTTCAGTGCTAGTTCGTTACCGAGGTGAGTCCGTTTGGACTGTTTCAGACTGTCTCTCCAATTCATCGCCTAGTGTGAGTCATATTCCACAGACCCACCAGCACTTATCCAAAAGAGTCGCTCAGCTCTTTTGATTTGGCCTGTCCTCTCTCCGCTGCTCTTGACCTTAGCTTTTCACTGGCTGAGTGAGTCATTAGAAACTCCTCTGAAAAAAAAAAAAAATTCAAAAACAGAACAGCCTTTAAAAGGAGATGTGTGCACGGTGTTTCTACACAAAAAAAGGACCCGAAATGAAACAAAATGGCTGCCTCTTCAGAGTTACATGCACAGTGCAGTCATCCATTGAACCCGTTTAATAATCCAAATGTTCACAGGGTATGAGATGTTTAAATTAACCAGCACAGGCAAACTTGTTCTGAGATGTAGCAAAAGGGCTAAAAATGTGTGGAGTTTGATGTCACTCGTTTTTTTTTTTTTAATGTATACTCAAAGGAAATGAAAACGCAACACTCTAAATTTTGGTTTATTTTTGCTCAGGACCTGAGTAGTCCAGTTTGAGTTCTTAAGTGACCATTGGGGTCACAATGTGTACCTCGTTACACATGAATGATCATCATGTAACTCAACAGTGTGAGTTGGACTCTCATCAATCTATATTGAGTACAACATATGGGATTAGGAGTTGTGCAAGTACAGTGGTTGAAATGAAGGAGGGTGTAGCAGACTGCTGGCCCGTTACTGAGACTGTGGTGATTATTGAACTCTGTCCGGAAAATGTCGCCTCCCTGTCAACCTGACTGCCGTTGTAAGTCGGCGAAAGTTGGGACAAGCGTCTTTTTTAATATAATGGCATGCATGTGAGCGTGTAGAGCTAAGTTTTTAAAAACTGTTTTCACTTTGCGCTCACCATTAGCTTGGCCAACTAATGGGAGGGGGTGAAGCTATGGTCAAAACAACATCTAGCCACAGTTTTACTTTGTTCCAAATGTTTTAATGCGATGCTAAAGCAGAGGAAAAAAAAGCGCTTGCTACGGTTTGTTTGGTCAGACAGCGGGATGGTGATTGCCGGGTGGGCGGAAACCAAACAGAGCACTTTCGTACACCAGTGCATATGTAAGCAGTAAACTGTGGGGTGGAACATTCCAGTTCAGGGAATGAGTAGAAAATGCTGTAAATTACTTGGTCTGATGCAATAATAATTGTTTATGTTTTTGATGCTTGAAATACTACTATTTGTATGTATGTCCAAATGAATACTTAAATTATAAGTACCGTGCTGTATAGTGGATGGCAAATGTTTTGGTTTCTCCCATTAAGGGGAAAAAGTATTTAAAGGGCTGCTATGCATTCAGTTGGGGTTGGTTGGGTGGAAGGTTGGTTCTGCTGTGTTTTTTTTAAAGATGGGAATTATTGGACCCATTGAAAAAAAATGAACGGTTATTTGTTTTTATTTATTTATTTTTTTCCCTTAAAAGTCTATCTTAGTTTTTTTTCTTTTTGATTGCTTGCACTGTAAATAGCCCTCACCTTCCCCTGCACCTCTGGGAAAAATAAAATACAATTTTTGCACATATTTTTGGTTTTGGTTGACTCCATTTTTGGATTTAGACCTTGGCTGCTTCAGGTTCCCCCTACATTTTGGTGTCAGAAGTGGGATCCGTATCAATGGGGAGCCACCACCAAGCAAAATGCCACCCAAAAAGGCAAGAGAAGGCTGAGGAGCAGAATGCTCTGCAAGTATAAGGTGACTCATCAGCTAGAGGGAGAAGCAGGGGGCTCAGAGGGACTTGTGGCAGGATTGGCGGGGCCTGGTGAAAGTTCTCCTCCAAAGTCAAGCAGCCGGGATGAGCAAATGGAGAATGAGGCGGTCAGCTGGAAAAGTATGCAGCATCAGTTCCAGCTACTGCAACAACAGGTGGGACGAGGTCACTGGGAAGGAGAGAGGAGTCGGGAGGCGGAAGACATAAGCGGGGACTCAATAACCTTCACCAGGGATGGCATTGCAGAGGGTCAATGGCTGATTTCAAAGTTCCCAAACCCACTCACCAAGGATGATGACATCGAGCATTTCCTCACAACTTTTGAGAGGATTGCAGCAGCTTGTCGCTGGCAAGCAGATGAATGTTAGTGCCTTTAGTGACTGGTAAAGCACAGAGTGCCTATGTGGCAATGGACATTACTGACACTTGTAATTATGACTATGTAAAGAGGGCCATACTGAAGAAGTTTCAATGCGGGCGCTTCGGTCCACGTACATCAACCTGATGAGGCGCCCGGAGCTGTGTGTGCGACTAAAAGAGCTGTTTTCAAAATGGGCCAAGCCAGAGCAGCGCACTGTTCAAGAAATCTCAGAACTCCTAATCTTGGAGCAGTTCATGCGAATGGTGAGCCCAGAGATGGAGGTTTGGATCCGTGAGCATGATCCGAAAACTGCTTGGGAGGCAGCGGACTTAGCAAAGTATTCATCTCCGCTAGGAAGGAGCCAGAGGGGCGGCTGTGAATGGTGGAAGCAAGGGCCCAAGAAGTCTGTTGGGGGTGTTGTGGGAGGGAAGAAAAAACAGACTTTCCACATTAATCTGTTAAAGGAGTTTCGTTCCAGGCAGGAGCCAGTGAAGACCCAGCTATTTGTTCGGGCAGTGGGTGACGAGGAGGAGCCAGCAGAACAGTATTTCCCCACAAACAGCCAGCCGCAGCCACTGGATTTATCCCACCTCAATCCCCAGCAGAGGGAGCAACTGCAAGATCTACTGGACCCTGAGCTGTTTCAAGAGAAGCCTGGCTACATTACTCTGATAAAACATCATGTACACCTCAAGGAAGACGCACCGGCAAGGCAGAAATCCTACAGGATTCCAGAGCTTCTCCCTGTGCTACAGCAAGAGCTGGAAACCATGCAGTCCCTGGGAGTGATCGAACCCTCGGAAAGTGAGTGGTGCAGTCCCATTGTGCTCGTCCCCAAAAAGGATGGATCCATCCGATTCTGCGTGGATTTCCGTCAGGTGAATGCCCTGTCAAACTTTGACCCGTTTTCCCATGCCACGCATAGATGAGTTGGTCAAAGGCTGGGGAAGGCCAGATATATTTCCACGTTGGACTTGAGCAAGGGCTACTGGCAAAAAACCATTGGCAGAGGAGACTAGGAAGCTCCGGGACCCCCCTTGGGGTTGTTCCATTCAACTTATGCCGTTTGGCCTGCAGGGGGCACCGCAACCTTCCAGCGCTTGATGGATAAGGTGCTGGGACACCAGAGACTTTTCTGCGGCTTACCTGGATGATGTGGTCATCTTCAGCACAACATGGGAAGATCATC
This sequence comes from Gymnothorax javanicus, assembly GCA_029692085.1. Taxonomy (NCBI): domain Eukaryota; kingdom Metazoa; phylum Chordata; class Actinopteri; order Anguilliformes; family Muraenidae; genus Gymnothorax; species Gymnothorax javanicus. The sequence continues at coordinate 1,573,852 of CM056199.1, read as the reverse complement.
TAGACCACGTCGTCAGGTACTGCAGCAAATTTAGTTCTCACCATCAATCCCCAGAAATGTGCTTTGGCCAAAAGGAGGTTAAATACTTGGGATTTGTAATTGGTGATGGGGTCATCCGGCCTCAACTAGAGAAGGTTGAGGCGATTCGGTCCCTGGAAGGTGAGAGCATTCTTGGGCTTGGTGGGGTGGTATAGAAAATTCATTCCTAACTTTTTCCACTCGAGCTGCTGTTTTAACAGATCTCACCAGGAACAGTGCACCAACCAAAGTATTATGGACCGAAAAGCTGTGACCGGGTGTTCCAGGACCTGAAGGAGGCGCTGTGCCGAGACACAGTATTGCAGAGCCGGACTTCAGCAAACCATTCATTCTGCAGACTGATGCCTCTGGTGTGGGGCTAGGAGCTGTTCTACTGCAGGGTGAGGAGGAGAGCGCAAACCCATTGCTTTCCTGAGCAGAAAAGATGTTTCCCAGGGAGACTAGATACTCGACAGTGGAGAAAGAGTGTCTTGCCGTAAAGTGGGCGCTGGACTCTCTCCGCTACTTCCTCCTTGGAGCGTCACTTCACGCTGGAGACAGACCATTTACAATGGCTGCATCGGATGCGTGACTCAATGCCGCGATCACACGGTGGTACCTGTCCATCCAGCCATTTAACTTCACTGTGTGCTACAGGACTGGGTCCACCAACCAGGTGGCAGACTTCCTGTCTCGCATGCCGGAGGACTCTTAAACTGGCATGAAGATTGGAGTGGATGGCTGGGGCTGCAGACCGCTTTCTCCGACTGCAGAAGGGGAGGAAATGTAACGGAGCTGCTGGCCCGTTACTGAGACTGTGGTGATTATTGAACTCTGTCGGAAAATGTCGCCTCCCTGTCATTCTGCGCCTGTGACTGCTGTTGTAAGTCGGCGAAAGTTGGGACAAGCGTCTTTTTAATATAATGGCATGCATGTGAACGTGTAGAGCTAAGTTTTTAAAAACTGTTTTAACTTTGCGCTCACCATTAGCTTGGCCAACTAATGGGAGGGGGCGAAGCTATGGTCAAAACAACATCTAGCCACAGTTTTACTTTGTTCCAAATGTTTTAATGCGATGCTAAAGCAGAGGAAAAAAGCGCTTGCTACCGGTTTGTTTGGTCAGACAGCGGGATGGTGATTGCCGGGGTGGACGGGAAACCAAACAGAGCACTCGTACACCAGTGCATATGTAAGCAGTAAACTGTGGGGTGGAACATTCCAGTTCAGGGAATGAGTAGAAAATGCTGTAAATTACTCGGTCTGATGCAATAATAATTGTTTATGTTTTTGATGCTTGAAATACTACTATTTGTATGTATGTCCAAATGAATACTTAAATTATAAGTACCGTGCTGTATAGTGGATGGCAAATGTTTTGGTTTCTCCCCATTAAGGGAAAAAAAAGTATTTAAAGGGCTGCTATGCATTCAGTTGGGGTTGGTTGGGTGGAAGGTTGGTTCTGCTGTGTTTTTTAAAGATGGGGAATTATTGGACCCATTGAAAAAAAAATGGGCCGGTTATTTGTTTTTATTTATTTATTTTTTTCCCTTAAAAGTCTATCTTAGTTTTTTTTCTTTTTGATTGCTTGCACTGTAAATAGCCCTCACCCTCCCCTGCACCTCTGGGAAAAATAAAATACAATTTTTGCACATATTTTGGTTTGGTTGACTCCATTTTTGGATTTAGACCTTGGCTGCTTCGGGTTCCCCCTACAGAGGGGTTGTCTTCCCTATATAAAGGCATGATAAAAGCCACACAAAAAACATTTTTAAGTGTCATAATGCCACGTCTGTCCACTGAACAACGAACAGGGCCCTGGGTATGCTAGAGGCGGGAGTAAGTGCCCGGCAAGTTGATCAGTACGTTTTGGGGGTAGTACGTCCAACTGGGACGAGCTCTTTCATCAAGAGTACCCAGACCTCAAACCAGGCAGAAACTCCAGAATGCACTACAGGCAGAGTGGCGACAACTTCCCCAAGACAACCTAAGACGCTTAGTCAGGTCCATGAGGAGACGTTGTACTGCCTGTGTGGATGTTCGTGAGGGTCACACCCGATACTGACTGTTCTTTTGAGTTCATTTTTAAATGTGTGTTCCGTTCAGTCTTGTTGTGATTTTTCATTTTCAACTTGTGCTCGTTATGTTTAATGCATCTGTTTATTATTGTCCAAATCGGCCCATTAACACATTTAATTCATCAAAGTCAACTCACCCAACATATTTGAATTGTTAAAATAAGAAAATAAATTTGAGTCACAAAATTATTTGAATCCAAACTGGTGTTGCGTTTTCATTGCCTCTGAGTATAGATACCAGTTGAATAGCTGGTATGTAACTGTTGAGTACGAATAGAATTGTATTTAAATGATTTGCAGAGTGAATGACTTGCTGTAGAGTGGGAGGAACATTAATACACATCGTGCAAGAATCACCTTGAGTGATTGCTGAAGAAACGATGATGATCTGCTGGCGGAGATAATAGTACATTCAGCTATTTCATATGGGCTGTTGAGCTGACACCATGCTTGTTTCTCTGGAAGTGAGAATGAATGACTACACTTTCATGCCATGAAAACAATGCAGTTTGCCTTGAATTAGAGGCTGAGTCTATTCCATAGGTGGTCATATTACTCACAGGCAGCTAAGAGCCTATTTTGGAGAAAGATGAACCATTATGTCTTTCCATTAATCTTTATGAATGTTGTGCAGATCCATCATGTTGTGCATTGTCATGTTTTGTTTTTTGAGCGCAAGTAACGACCGAGACCTGATGCAAAATAAATGTGATCCGCAATATTTTCTGCAATGTACAATTTAGCTCTTTTGCTGATGTGGCTAGTCAGACCGACAGTGCACTAGATAATAAATGGTAAACCGATCAAAAATATTAATGTAAGAAATAACAGCAAGGCCTGTGATATTGAGGCAGAAAATATGTTATTTATTAAATTCTTAACGGGTGAGTCCATTTTTTCCTCGGACAGCGGCCTAGCCTTTCTGACCTTACTGCGCATAAAAAACGTCCGACGTTAATTGAACTCGGAAGCTGTATAAAAATATTATGGATCCTATTGGGACAGTAAGTAACATTGCACTGGATTTTATTTTGTTGGCGCTATCTGAAGTAGAATCAATGAAAACTAAAGGTAAAAATTGCCTGCTTTTGGTCACTGTAAATTCAGCCTTGGCTTATCATCAGAGAGAGGACACTTTTATCTGAAAGTGAAATCACTAAGTGCCAATTGCTAATCTGGGTGCTGCGAGCAGGGTTTGAGTTGAGATCTGCGTCTGGTAGATAAAGCCAATGCAGGTTAATAAAGATGAAATGAAGTACTGCCCATTTCTGAGCAGAAAGCACTGTGGTGGTGTCATCGTAACATTCTATGGTTAAATTTATTTTACTGGCATTAAAAGTTGACGTTTTCATAATATGAGCAAGGCAATCTAATAGGCCTATTTTATTTGACTGAATTACGTTTATATTTGAATATATCTTTCCAGCCAGCTGCGGTAGGAAACACAGCCTCTGCTTTTTAATCTGTATGTCCACACCTAAAGCTGATTTTGATTTATAGTAAGAACGCTGCAAGCAGGGTTCGAACCTGTGCGGGGAGACCCCAGTGGATTTCATATCCAACGCCTTAACCAGTCGGCCATCACAGCATAATAACCATGTTTCCTGGGGCTCTTACAAACTGGCTTTTCCGAAAACCTGATGTTTGGCCATCTTTCCTCAGTGACTGGAATTCAGTAGATGAACACATATTATGCCACAAACAGGGCTGCCAACTTTAGTGGCATATTCACATTCCTGTGCTGTAGTCAGCAATTAATTCAATCAACGCAATGCATGTGTTTCACGATCGTTCAAATTGTTTAAATGAAATAAGACCATTTGAAATGTTTTTATGCAATTCCATTGCTTCCAACCCCTGAGTAAAAAAAACCGTGAGAGGTCCGGAGTCATAATTGATTTCCATGTTACTAGTGGTGAAATCCACCGTAACGCATGTGAAACTGATTGACCTCCATGCACAAGGACTTCAGTTTCGCCTGAGAATCTCTTACAAACGGGCTGATTGAGTAATTGCTGACTACAGCACGGGAACGTGAATATGCCACTTAAACTCAGGCCGAATGTGTGAAAGTTGGCGACCCTGCGCAGACCTGGTGATGAGATTGACATTTTGACATTTTGCCCAGTAAAAACTAAATATATGCATCGTTTTTGCCCGGCAGGAGGCTGGAAATTTGGAATTTCGTTAAAGCAGTCTCGTGACAACACCCTTACTGAAAGGCTTCGAGCAAGGCCCAAACCTGAGGAGAGGTCTTAAAATTCCCACAAGGCATATTTTTAGTCCCCACAAATATAGATGAACATGTACACACACACGCACACACACACACACACACACACACACACACACACACACAATATCTTCTTGGCCTTTGATAAAGGTGCTTTCTAACTCATATCAAAGTGAATGCATTGCCCTCAGTTCAAATCAATGAGGGAAAGAGTAAAACTCGCACAGTGCGCAGCCCACACAAGTTCCTCTTGTGGTGTGTTGCCCAGGCTGCTTCCTGTTCAGACAGGAAGTGCCGGCAGACACAAGTTTCTATAAGAAAATAGAGTGATGTGTCATTCTGTTGCAATAGTTTCGCTGTTGTGTGTTGTTTGGGATTTTGAATTCTTCTGATATAGAAGCAATGTCCTGGAATACGCAAAACCTTGGCGCACGACTCGGCCTTGGGGTAAGTGACAGTTCAGCCTCTGTTTACTTGGTGCCCTGAGACCATCTGGTTTGTAGCCTTTTCCAAAAAAACCAAAAAAAAAAAAAAAAAAAACAGGTACACTGCAGTCCGTTTAGAGGAAACCATTACCATCCGCCCGTTAGGAATCTCAGTTACAGCCAGATTACCAAATGTTCACATTTTATATTAATGAAATGATAATATAAAATGATACTAATAACATGATTGAATGCAACTTTATTTTAGACGTTAGATAAATCTGTGAAGATTATGTTTAGTTTACTAGTTTGACTCATTGGAACTCTCACACCTTTTGTACACTGTATACTTTTATTTAAAGTGAATACTCACGTTTTGGCTACAAACCTGTATGTCAGTACTTCAAAGGACCTAATATTGACTGATTTTGACCTTTCCATTGTAGTTGTCACCTGACTACCGATTAATTCAGAACTGCTGGTCACTGTCATGTTATGATAGCGCAAATGGGATTTGAGATACATATATCAAGCACATAACTTTCAAATGCCCAGCAATTTCATTAAGCTGTTTATGAGTAATAAAAAAAATATTTCATACTTTTGATTCTGGGTGTATCATTCAACAGCACCACAGAATCATGCCAAAGTAATGCTGCATAGAGTGTATTCAGTGTCATAAATCTGCAAATGCTAATTTAAAATGCATGTTTGCCAGTATTCCTGATCTTGCATTCCATACTTATGAACTACTCATCATAAATTAATAGAATCAAATTTTCAGAGTTTATCAATCAGGTGGAAAATCCTTTTTTTTCTCTAAAAGACCTTCCCAAAAAAATGTTTTTTCCATTCTTATTTAGTGATTCAGATATGGAGTATAACTGGTACAGATGTTTTTTTTCTGCTGCTAATTGTGGGAAAAAAAAACTCATTTAACCCAAATCTGTCAAAGAAATTTTACTGAAAAAAGGCTTTCAGTAAGTAGTCGTATTTGATTGAAGTGACTTAAATGAAATGAAAAAATAAACACCATTGGTGCTGTTGGACTTTACCCTTTCCATTGTGGCGGGCTCTGCTAAGACTTTACCTGGTCAGAACACACAAAGTGAGGTTTAAACCGGCATGGAAGGACGCCAGTGGATTTTACGTTCAAAACTCTTACGACTGGGCCATCATGGCCTCATATTTACATGGGGCTTTGGTCCATTGTGAATTGCCTTAAGCCCTTCAGAACTGACCTGTGAACCCTTAGTAATCAAATGGATTTTGTATTATTCATGCTAAAAATTTCAGTTCGTCACACACAAAATTTGAAACAACAATGTGTATGTGTACTGATCTGGTCACTCACAATTTGTCTCCCTGGGTTGAGTTTTTTTATTATTATTTTCTATTTAAATCCCAAATTACTAAGAATTATACAAAACATTAAGTATTCCTTTGACTACCTCAGAAGTAGATAACTCAAAGAGTAAGAGTCCTGATTAATATTTTAACAACCTTTAATGATGTGACAGTCGGCACAAGTCTCAACAGATGGCTTCTCGGGTCACATTATTATTTAAATGGTTATTATGGTGCTTCACAGATCCGCAGAGTTCCAGTTCATTTTATTTACTGTTGTGTCACTAAGCCATTCAATGTAAAATATGCAGTCCATATGTTTTATTTTTCCATTTTTCAGGCATAGAAATGTTTTCTGCAAGATGCACGAATGGATTAACTGGCTCCTGTGAACTGTGGTTATATGGAAAGGTTTTCATCAAAGGCAGCTTTCATCTAAGTCTTCTGTCATTGTTATCTTCACCAAGGAGGTTATGTTTTTGCTGGCGATGGTTTTCCTGTCTGTCTGTTTGTGTGCAAGATAACTCAAATAGTAATGCACGGATATCTATGAAACTTCAAATCAGGGATGGGTCCTATTGATTTTGACCGCGATCGGTCAAACAATATGGTCACCACAGCAACTATCTCGAAATCCTATGTTGCAGATACCTTAAATTTCTATGAGCCACGTTCACTCTGCAAGACTTCGACTCAGAGTGCCTAGAGTTTGCTTTTTTTTTTTTTGCAAAATACTTAATAAATTTGCCCTCTAAGCAAATCCACGCACGGGTTAAATGCTTGCTTTGCAAAGCAATATGTTTAGTTCTCGGTGCGATTTTGGCCGACTGAAAGTAGGTCAGGCATACTGTCCGTGCTCCAAAAACTGAAGCTAACAGTAACCCAAAGTTTGCATGAGGAAGAGACACAATGATGCTGTGATGATTTTTCCTAAGTTCACAAGTTTTTATCTTACATAATGTTTTTCGCACCCTTTCATTATAAGACTTTATCGTATGAATCTGTATATAGTGTGCGCAATTTTGGGTTCATGTTAATGTCATACCCTGTTAGCACTCCTGTTTACAGATCATTAAAAGTGCCATTCATAGATTAGTTTTACTTTTTTAGGGTGGTGACCTTGACTGCTAAAAAAAGGTCTCTATTTTAGGACATCCTCAACCGCCAGTAAACCAGCTAAAACTGGTTTCATTTTATTCTTCTGCAAGTCTAGTTTTCAGAAAATGATGCTTTAGTTGCAGCCAATGTGTGCAACATGGCAAATTAACCCCTTTCTTGCAGACATCCACTAAAAATATTCGGCCCAAGGAAAGAGGTCGGGTGAATTGAAATAACTATTAATTTGAATCCAGTGGGCTATGTACGTATATATTTTTTAAATTTAATTGGTAATGGAGATCAAAAGAGGTCAAATAATAATATTCTTTCAATATAAATACCAGATGGTCAATCTTCATTTAAATAATTTGAAATCAGCATGCCATGAAACAATCCTAATGAACTGAGCAATGATTATTTGATTGGTTAAAAAAAACACCTTTATCAGACAGATGAAAAAATGTTACCTTGAGAAATTCTTGCTTCAGTTGTTGATTTTTTTAAAACTCTACTTAACCAGGGAAATTCCAATGAGAACATATTTCCCTTTTTCAAGGATGCCCTGGGAGAAATTTTGAATAAAACAGCTGCAAGTGAGACAGAGAGAGACAGGAGTGGAGCCCCTGGAGCAATTTGTGGTAAAGGGCCTTGCTCAAGGGCCCAAGGGCAGAGTTCTTCCCAAGTTCATCTCTCTAGATCAGGGGTCATAAAATCCAGTCCTCGAGGTCCAAAAACGGCCGGTTTTCCACCCTCCCTTTACCTGGAAGTCTGGTGTCATGACATTCTGGCCAATCAGAAGCCGTTACTGTTTGGTTCATTAGTTAATTACCTGGAAGAAATGGAAAAACAGGGCCGGATTTAGAGATCCCTGCTCTAGATCAAGTAAGAATTCCAACCTACTAGTAGACTACCTTGCCACCACAATGATACAGCCAACTTTGAGCAAAATGACTGGACGGTAGATGGAAAGCGCACTACCCTCGCAGCAGTAACGTGCCGTTGGAGGTCAGTTAGGGTAGGCAGAATCCTCATCGTTAAACAAACGATAACTCTATTACTTTGCTTGATTAGCAATCTGAGGATTGATCAACTAATTTACAAGAATAAAAGGCAGAATGGCGTGCCAGTTCCATCCACGACATTATTGCTGAGTGCAACGAACTTAAAATGCTCACGAGACAGCAAGTTTGTTCATATTTGCTTAGAGGAAACTAACGCGATGCCACAAACAAATATTAAAACCTTTCTTATGCGGCGTTCAATGTGTGGTCAATATGTTTCCGATAATATTTCCCCCCTTAAACACGTACTTTTTAATGCCATTTTAAAAAAAAAATAGGGAGTTTATTTCAGTCTTATTTCATTATCCGATAAACAAAAGATCAAAACAATATATGGAATTAACGAGAGAGTTGAGATTTTTTCCTAATTAATTATTAAGATTTACTTCCTTGCAATCTCGAATCACAGCATAAAGGTAAATTAATCTTTTTGTCACTATCACCTCTTAATCATTACAGGCTTTATTGACCAGAAAAAGGTCAAATTGATTGATAGACAATCAGTCATCGTACGTGGAAACAGGTTGACAAAATCTAGCGATAAAAAAGGAGAAGTCACTGCCTACCCTGACCGCACGTCTCTGCCTCGCAATGGTAATTACTTAGTATCAATGATCTCAGGGCACATGCCTCACCATCTGATCCATCTACTTTGTACAACGATCTCTTTACATTGGTGCATCCAGTCGAAAGGCAGTGTCAGAACCACATACTTGTCACTGCAGACCTTGAAATCCACAGAAACTCTCATCGGCGAAGTAGCCAGTAGCTTGGGAGGAATGGATCTGATTATGAACTTTTCTGACAAGTATTGGAAAGCTGCATGGAGATGGTGGCCTGTAGAACATGCTGACCTCATTGGACGTTACATCAGCCAACCTGATGCACCGAGGAAAACAATATGCTTGTGGAATTAGTGGCATCCGTCTTGCACATGAGGCTCTGACACATGTCTCTCACATTAACTTGCGGCATTCGCCAGCAAAAGCTTTACGACATGGCTGACCAATGAAATTCAGCAAAAGATAGAAGTCCTAGAGCAATTATTCCTGGCAAAGAATGCCAAGTCTTGTGCCATCCTCAACCAAGATTTGGTTAATGCCATCCCACCGGCCATACTTGAAACAATAGCCCTATTTTGGAATGAGTGAAGGATATGTTCTGTCACTTTCAACAACTGGGCTAGCTTCCTAGACCCTCTGGAAACACACTACTGTGATTGCTATGGTCTGGCATGGCAAATTTTCTGATGTGCGTCCAAGCGGTCACGGAAACTGTGCCTTATTTTATTCTTGCCCAATGTCAGATCTATGCCAGGTGTGTGCCGGTGTACACCACAGAATTGAAGGAACTGGAACAGAAAAAACTATTGATGAATCAGAGCATGATGGAGTGTGGATTTGTTGTTCGTAGATCACAAAATCGACCCTTCGAGCTCTTGAGCAAAGCATAGACCACGAAGCTAAGAGTTAAGGAGGTGTGCTTGGATGCTCCCGGTGTGAAAGTGCGCTGCTGAGATGCATCATGACCGTACACATCTCAGGGGAGGATGCAGTGGCATTGAAGGAACTCAGCAACACAGATGTTTTAAAAGAAAGACCTCATAAAGAGCTTGGAAAGCGCCATCTACAGTAGAACAAAAGAGATCTCCAGCAATGAAGAAGTAGCTTTTCGGGGCAAGATTCCTTCAACCTTGATGAGTTTTCAGAACAACTGATCAACACCGCCACAGACCAAGTAGCACGTCTGGAAGATCAACAAAGGTGACCTCTCTCAGAAACTGCAGTCCAATTATTCAGAGATTCTAACATCACGCATGTGTCCTTATCAGCTGACCATACTTGATTGTACTGATGCCTGTTCATGCACAAAATCGAAATAACACCTTAGCAAAACCTAATGAACATGAGATTGGCATGAGGACACAGGTACCAACTTTGGGCACTGTGATAAACCAGTGACAACAAGCCATGCGGTATCAATTTTGCCTCAATGTCAGTTTTGCATCGTCAGTATATGCAGAAAAAGGAATAAAAGTTGGTTTGTCGCTGATACAATATCTGTAAGGGGTAGGATTTGGGACAATTTTTCAGACTCTACCAAAACTGGTAACTTTTTCCGTTTGATGTGTTTGTTTTTACCCTCGAACCCTTGGTATTACGGTATTACAAACCAGGAATCAAGCACTTAGTCAGGAGCACAATCCAACTGGTAGTTTACTGACAACAATATGCAAGAGACTGGAGGCAGAACCCCTCAACAGGATAGCGGGGACGGAACCCCGAGGAGGATAGACAGTTCAGCACAGTTGTGATAGGCTAAGCTCAAGCTGCTGTCGCCGGCCAGGCTTCCGAGCTCCTGCCAGGTGTTACACTGACTCCACCAACACTTAACTAATTCCAAGGATGGAGAGGTTGCTTGAGGGGAACACAGTCCCAGTCCTGGCTCCAGTTCAGGATTGGAAGTTTCTTCTTAACAAAGTGCACAAGGAGAGCAAATTGGATGAGTTAGCAAGAATGCAGTCCCAGTGTTGGACCCTGATTAAGACTGGAAGCTTGTTCTTGATAACTTGAGTAGAAGAATTGGAACAGACTTGAATTGAGTTAATTTGAACTCGGTCCCAAGCCTGGACCCTGATAAGGGTCGAAAGCTTGTTCAATTAGCTAAATGATTAGACTGACTTGTAGGGAAAAGGCTGTTACTAAAGTACTTGTTGCATTAGATGAAGACGAGCTTCAGAATTAAACATTGACTAGGATAACTTGCATGAAAGCAAGTTTACAATACAGAGGGCTTAAAGGGCATCTAAAGTCGATTCTCAGACGAGACGTTGAACGTCCAATGTTTACAAACAAATCACTTGCTTTTGTTGACATCTTGCATTGTCACATGACCAATTTCATTCATATAAACCAATGTTTCGCGTTCATGTGTAGATAATCCTTCTATTTTGGTTCGTTCGCGCAGGTGCGGCTCCCTGATTGACCGATAAACGAAAACAATGGGAATCGACTTTAGATGCCCTTTAAATACTCCTTATGCCATCGTTAAGTGCACAACCACAGAACAAGATTCAACCAAGGGGAACAGACGTACAGGATGTAAACCAATCACAGCGCACGTACACATAATTGACATGCAAGCTGCTGGATTGAGAAGACACGCACATGGGATTAAAAAGAGGGTTGTGACACCTTGCATTAACATTAAAACCCCACTGAATGCATTGATTAGTGTCTATTACACCAAATTAAGAACAGTAAAGAACTTTGGTTGAATTTAACTTCATTTCAATAACATACATTTCAATGTATGTAGCAATAATTGAAAAAGGCCATTTTCATGAATGCCTTAAAGGAAGGGGTTAATTTGGCATGTTGTACACATTTGCTGCAGCTGCGGCATCATTTTCCGAAAACTAACCATCCAGAGGAGTAAATTGAAACTAGTTTCAGTTGGCCCTACTACCAGTTGGGGTCAAATGTATATTCCAGGTCTGGACCGTGAGGACGTGGGTAGGGGAAACTGGTCCGTGAACAGCTCCTGCTTTCGAGGTGCTGTACAAATATGGGGCCTTTGGTGTGATGATGAACATGTAACCCTGGCTGACGGGCCCTGGAAGTTCTGAGATACAGTATACTGTTGCGAGACAAGGGCAGACACCAGGCGCGAGACAACGAGCTATGGCAAAATACTTTGAATACTATAAGCCAGTGGTTCCCAAACTTTCTCTGCTGGGCCCCCCTTTGGTACATAAGAAAATTTTTGGCGGTGCTTCATCCTCTGCTTTGCGATTACGTGGGAGCTCCGTCAAAAATTTGCCCATGTTATGGTAGCAGAGTCATTTACTGTGTTTATTTATTCATTCATTCTTGCCGTGCATGAAATTTTTTTCCCCACTACAGTTCCGGACACCAACAGAAACTTCTACTTGCATACAGCCAATCAGCGACCTTGTGCCGGACCTCTGAAGGAGTGTCTCGAGACAGTTAAATTTTTCTCGCTTCACTGGCCTTGCACGTATGAAGTAAAAATAACCGAGATTGCGTTAGCTTATTCTAGAACATATGAATGCTCTGAACAGATGATTTTTGTCTAGCCTAGCTGGAAACATTAAAAATGATTGGCAGGTTTGGAAACGGCCACCGCATTTTCAAATGAAGGACACGAAGATTTAATAATTCAAAACCCATTTTAAAGTATAAAATCACTTGGCTGTATCACACCCCTCTGCCTGAGTATAGCCGTCTACTTAAAATTATGTTTCTATGATGCAGAAAGAAAGCACCATAATCAACCGATATTAACAGCCGTCAGCGAAGTGCGAAAAAAAATTCATGAACACCACTTGCCAAACCTGCCGATGTTTGTTACGTTCAGTAGCTAGGCTAGATAAAAATAATCTGTAGGCCTACAGAGCATTCAAATTTTTGAGAATAAGCTGACGCAATCTTGGTTATTTCTTCTTTATATTCATCGGATTTTGTTCGGTGTCACTAACTAGTTTATTATTAATATGCCAGATCAGTGCAGGATAAAAAAAGCGGCGAGTTGGGTATTGCTAGACTACATTGATTGAAACCAGCTCATTTTACCAGCTTCAAATATTTGAACAACTACAGTCATAAAAATGTATTTATGAAAATGGCAGGCTAGATGAATGATTTGGCCGACAGTTATGCTGAGATTAACGCAGGCATTTACGATGTAATCGCAGTATTCTGGGCAGCGAATGGACTGTGCAGTCATTGGTTCCGAGACCGTACTTCGGTACAGGGCCAGTAAAGACAGAAAAAATTCAACTGTCTCAAGACCCTCCTTCAGTGGTCCGGAACAAGGTTGCTGATTGGCTGTATGCAAATAATTTTCTGTTGGTGTCCGGAACTCCAGTGGGGGAAAAAAAATTCGCTTCCCGCGCCCCGCATTCGGGTCATTGGCCATTAAGGAGATGAGCGTGTTGCAGTATACAAGAACCCAATAAGATACCGTGAACAGTAAAAGCGTTAAACTAGTAAGTAGTAAAGCACAGGTAAGAATTATAGCAAAAGCAGGAAGCATGCGAGTTAAATCCCTACCTAAATTAGTAATGATTAGTGTGTGCCTGTCTAATGAAACCCCCCTGTGACTGATTAGTTACTTGTCAGTAATCAATTAAAGTAATTAACGAGCATGAAGTCTATGGAAGCGCGGAAGAAAGAAACGTAAGAAGGAAGTTTGAAACCGTAAGCCACTCCCGAATGTAGTGCGAGAATAAAACACGGATACGGCCATGCAGACACTGGAGAGGCGGATTGGCTGGGCAGACCGGGAAACCAGACCTGGGCGAGAAACAAGACATGGAAATCATTAAAAATATGAACATGAACTATGAAACCTGGTACAAGAAACATTTAAAACCCCCACAGTGTCCTGGCAAACGGCACAGGACACTGGCAAATCACAACAGTATACACAAGAACTGGAGGTAGCAGCTGGCTGTTCCATACATTGTTACTTGAGTTACTCAATGGTCAGTGATTCCAATTCATGGAAGCAACCATGTTGATCTATGAGAAATGTGAACACATTTTTTCAAACAAATTTTACCATGGTGGTGATAATTATGAATGGACATCAATTACCTAATTTGCTTTTTAGCGCCAAAACCTCAGTCCAGCCAGACAGATTGCAGCTTATCCAGTTGGACGTATTGCAACTTATGGAGTTTTGCGAGTCATAGTGGGAAAGTTAATCCGTGATCCATTACAATTATTTTAGAGCTGACGCTATTCCTGCATAAAGTATTACTAGAGGAAAGGATGAGCTCAAGGGCCAAAATGTTGTATGGGTGTTATCTTAACTAAAGTGCTGGTTGAACTATCAGCCTTCGAGGCACCAGTCACGCACCTTAGCCTCAAGGTCAGTGTTCCCCAAATCACAGTCCTCATGGGCCGAGACCTGCAGGTTTTCCACCCTCTCACATTCAATATTTGCCAGGAGGGAAAGGAAACCAGGGCTGGATTTGGATTTGAGGCCACATTTGAGGAGCCCTGCCCTAGGTCATGATTGGAAAGCCACTCAGCCATTGGCTTCCTTAGTACTGACACCTGACCTCTGAAACACCGGATTTATGCTGGATCTTCTGTTTCTTTCTCTCCTGACAGGCCCTGGCTGCAGTGTCAGATGGTGGTAAGAATAATATTTTTATTGCACTTTTTGGGAGACAAAAACTTCAGATTTTTGGGGTACTGGGCTTGAAGAGACAGACATAGGTTCATTTGTAACTTATTGGGTGGCATTGCTGTCTGTGTAAATTCCAGTGGCGCAAAGATTATGCTGTTGCTTTGCAAAAAGGAGGTTGGAGGTTTAAGTACCAGGCAGCCAGGACCTTTGTGCAAGGAGTTTGCATGTTCTCTCCCTGTGTTTGTGTGGATTTTGTCCGGTTTCGCTCACCCAGAACAATCATGCATCGTATGAACGTCCATACCAGTGCCCCTGACCAAGGCTCTGGCTTTTGACCCGGAGTTTGTCCCTAGTGGCTGTCCACTGCTGCAAAAAAACTAGGAGGAATCAAATGCAGATTAGAAATATCCCAGAGCATCACACTCCCTCCACCAGCTTGTCTTCTTCCGATGGTGCATCCTGGTGCCATCTCTTCCCCAGGTAAATGGTGCATAACGGTGCCTATTGCATTTCATACACTGAAAAAATTGAGACTTTGGATCAAAGTAAAAAAATTGCGTCAACTTGTTACAGCTAATTTTTTTTGTTTTTCTCAACTGAAAAAAATTTTACAAAGGTAATTTTTTTCAATTGAGAAAAACTAAAAAAAATTAGGTGTAACAAGTTGACGCAATTTTTTTACTTTGATCCAAAGTCTCAATTTTTTCAGTGTAGAAAAACACAAACTTTGACCTTGAAAAAATATACCTTATAGTATTAATTTCTAAAAACGGATTTTTGAACCATTTGTGAGAAGCACAGGGCTATCGCTCTATGGTTTCATCTCAATTTTTGTAATTTTGGGACGTATATATGTATATAGCAATGGTATGTACCTAACAGCAGCGGTCCAAGCAGAGACAACCCTTACACCTGTGACAGGATGTTGGGAGCTCTCGGTTCTTTGATGCGCAGTGGCAACCAAGGCCATCCTGTCTGGTCTCAACCCACAGAAGGGCTACTGTGGCACTAGTCATGGAAAATTTAAAGATACTTCTGTGAGGAATCTGTCACAAAACAGTGCATTGCACTCTCCTGCCGAAGGCACCAACAATGAGCGCATGAGTGTCAGAACTGGACCTTGGAGCGACTGAAGAAGGTCTTATGTCACGTGCATCAGCCAGGTACTTACCTGGGGAAAAGATGGCACCAGGATGCACCACTGGAAGAAGACAAGCAATATATTTCTGTCCCTCAGATTTTCATTTGTTTTTTTTTTTAAATATGATGTTACACTGAAAATCTAAAGTATTGTGTCAGTTCTGTGAAAAGTGGAACAACGACTAATGGATGTCAGTAGCTTTTGTCAGTTTCAGCTTATTTCTGAGAAAATTGTGACCTTTTTTCTTTAAGAGGTTGGGCTCCAATACTTTTTGCCACGTCTGTAGATTTATATATATATATACACACACACACACACACACTCTATCTGTGACGAGAGGTAGCTGGGAGCTCACACTAATAGACTGTTACGTCACGGGACAGAATCAGGAAGAGAGACATTCAAATATCGGTAAGCACAGTTTCAAACCAGATATAGAGCGATTATGATGACAGCTACACTTCAAAAGAAAAAGAGGAACAAGAAGAGATGCTTTGAATGAAATTTCCAGCCTTTATCCTGATTACAAAATACAAAGTCCAACTGTGTTGCACCTGGATGTCCTTGATAGCTATGCTCTGTGTTCAAATATCATCAGCATGGTTTTTAGTGTATTCAATATATGAAACCTTGTTAGGATGTGGTCGGCGCCCCGCTGGCCCATCTAAGCCTTGATGTGCAGTTACCGCAGCAACTTCCTGTCGGTTTGGCCTGAGATTTCTACGCACTGAGTCTGCACAGGAAAAGGAGAATTGTAATGTTTGAAATCTGTCATTTACTGAAACACGAGGGACTAAAGTTTAAGAACTCAGTCCTTCTTTTTGCAAAAAAATGAAAACATTAAACTTTAACTCAACATATTTAAAAAATATATATATTTAAAAAAAAAAAGCTTCAATACCAAGAGATTTATATTTCAAGCTGGCTAGACTTAGAAACAAAAATTCACCGACTACCTTAAAAATGCAAGCTAACTCAACTAAGTGTGAGTTAATTCAACTTGACGATCAGCCTTGTGTCAACTCACAATTTGTCAAGACAATGGATAACTTTAAATTTAACTTTTGAAAATGTATGAACTTGAGTTTAGTATGTGAAACTTGTCGTGACAAATGTAGTTAAAGAGAAAAAATAAGTACACATAACTTAATGGGGCTGTCATGTTTCCAGTGTGATCCCTGTGTGGCAATAGCCCTTGCTTCCTCCACACTGTGGACACTTCCTCTCCTCGCTGACTCTTTTTAGCACACTCCTGAGGCATTATGGGATAGTGCTAAAGCTGGTGTTTCCTCTCTTGTATTTCACTATACAGCAAAAATCCCAGTGTTAACTCAACTCCAGTAGAGTTTAAATGAGACCAACCCATCCATCTTGGACTCAAATGAACTCTATTGGAGTTGAATTAACACTGGGATTTTTACAGTATAGTGGCTCGATCTGAGCTCTGCTTCATCTATTGACTCCACTTCATGCACGTAGCCACTAAACTGGGTATGCTAACCAGAACAGACAGCTAGTCTAGTGGTAGGTTGCTTGACTGTTAACCAAAGAGTTTTTAGTTCAAGCCTGCTGTGATTTTTGGGATCCTGATTTCACCTGAAGTGATGATGTGAGGAAAAACTCTGTCAGAGGGCCCTTGACTTTAAATTTGCTCCAGACCCCTGTTTCTCTCAGTTTCACCTCACTTGCATCTGGAATATCTCCTAGGGCAGGGCTATTCAACAAGGGCCGGTGTGGGCGCAGGCTTTCATTCCTACCAAGCAGTTACACACATACTACTAATCAAGCTCATTAGCAAAGACTCTTGGGGTTGATTAGTGGAGTCAGGTGAGTAAGTGCTGGGTTGGAATGAAAGCCTGCACCCACACCGGCCCTTGCAGGCTAATGTTGGTCAGCCCTGTCCTAGGGCAGGCATCTTCATATCTGGACGTCAAATCCAAATCCAGTCCAGGTTTTCTTTTATCCCAGGTAAGCAAATGAACATTTAGCACCCCTGATTGGCCAGGCTGTCTTTACTGCTGACTCCCCGGTAAAGGGAGTGTGGAAAACCAGCGGTTCTCGGACCTCGAGGACCGTGATTTGAGGACTGAAAAAAGAGAAGCATATTCTTGATGGACTTTCCCTGGTTTAATAAAAGGGAAGGGGAAAAAAAGAAAGAACAATAATGGTTTTGTTCCTGACCGAGAACTTGAAACCTTAATTTATTTGTGTTTTTAATGTGTGCATATCTGCGTCCACTGACCTTGAAGTGATTTAATTGCTCAAATTTGAGCAAAAAGGATCTGAGTCTCGTTAAAGAAAGGATGAAACACCGAGCAAAGGCAGTGAATGTGCAGTTTGCCTCTATAAAATGAGACTTGACGAGAACTTCCTCAATGCGAGTTTTCTGGCAGGATGTCTCCTTTGTTATCTGCTTACTGTGGTTACCAAGCTGCGATCAGAACTGAATGGTCCATCGTCCATTTTCAGCTTGTTGATATTGCTGTCTGATTCCACTCTGCTCTGGTTCGACAAATGAATGTGTTCACTAACTGAGGAGCTTAACTGAAGAATTATGCAGTACAGGGTGTCTAACTCCAGTCCTGGCGGGCCATAGTTACCTCCGCCAAACGAAGTTGGCAGGAGGTTATTTGATCGGTGCCGTTTTTGTTCCGTTAAGTCATCTGTCTTTGTTTGTCTGTTTGTTAGCAGGATATCTCAAAAACGGTTGCATAGATTTCAACCAAACTTCGCAGGATGTTACAGTAGCACAAGAGGAACAAGTGATTACATTTAGGCATATCTAGGCCAAAGTACAGCTGAGATATAGGCCGAAGTACAAGTCCGGCTATGCTGGCGGAGATTTGAAGTCTTTCCAATGGGCCGGATTTCCAATCGGCATGCTTTTGGGTTTTGCTGCCACCTGGCGGTAGAATGCAACAACACCCTACATCAGCCAACGACAATAACTAATGCACAGAGTTGCCTTGGCGTGGCGGAGGTAGGCGCTCTACCGAGTGCCCTTAAGCAATATTATATTATCCAGTTGTCCTAGGCCACACATTTAAAGTTCTGAGGCAAAGGTCAAAGTACTAAGTAACTGTTCACCATGTTACGAAATCGACCCTAGTCTCGAGTCAGACACCAGACGATTTTGACAATGGTACCGCTAGGCGGGAGTCATTTGTCTGTTTGTTTGTGAACAAAAATAACTCAAAAAGTAATGAACGGATATCTCTGAAATTTTGTGGGTGGGTTGCTGTTACATTAGGGATGGACCCTATTGATTTTGACTGCAATCAGTCAAACAGTATGGCCGCCACAGCAGCCATCTTGACATCATATGACACGCGATAAATGAACTTTGCTCCCACTCACCAAGATTTGCACTGTGCTGCCTTGGCAGAGGTTTGCACTCCAGGAGTGCCTCTAGTTTCTTATAGTTCTCGGTGTCTTGGAGCAAGTTAAGAATTTAAGTTATTCATTGATGGTCCACACAACTTGTTCTCAAAGCACTCATTGGCTTCTGATTAATAGAAGACCGCAAAAGTCTGCAGACACTGTGGAACTCCAGGACTGAAATTTGACACCACTGGTCAAGTATAAGGTTGCATCAACTTTGTTTATGGAGATCTAGCATCCTGTAGATTTTCATTCCAACCCTAGTAAAGCAAAACTAATGTAACTGCTCAGGTTCGTCTTAGAAATGTTTTTCTCCTTTCATCCACTAATGTATTACACCCATACTGTCAGCTATGAGTATGAAAGGGGGGATATTGAAATATTGTTGAGTATTGGGACGCTCCCATTGAAATCACTTTGAAAGACCTGTGTGCAAGAAGTACCTAAGTCACTAAATAACACTTTTGTGATTTTGGGGGTCAAAGTTTTCAAAATATGTTGCCGATATATTTATTTTTATGTTCTGTTTTAACACTGTAGAATTATACTATATATATACAGTAAATAGTTTTTCAAGTTAAAGTTTTTGAAAACTTTGACCCCCAAGATCACAAAAGTGTTATTTAGAGACTTAGTGCACACAGTTCCTCAATTGTAAATCAGATGTACTAAATTTGAATTGAAATTAAAAACCAACAAGAGGGTAGGTCACCTGCGAGAGTGGCCACAGCTCTGGCCAGATGTACAATGCAATGCGTTATCGACATTTTGCCAGCACTCTAATCCAGGGTGAAGTACAAACAAAGTGCATTTAGTCAGGTAAAATAGTTGAAAAAAAAATAGAAACCCAGAGAGAGGTAAAAATTGAAGAGACAGAAGTGGCTACAAACAACTTAAAGCCTGTAGCAAACCTTTCAAAAAGGAAATGAAATTACTGGCTTTTCAGCGTATCCCTGATGTATTCTGTATGTCCGAAACTTCCGAAAGATTCCATGTTTAGTTCCCGGCTGCGTGTCAGATGAGTTGTTCACCTTTGCATCTCTAGAACTGAACATGATAGACTCAGATGAAGAAGGCACTTGCCACAGCCTGGACAGCAGCTCCTTCCTGCCTGCATATCAGCTTTCCTCTGTGGGGAAGGTGGCCAGCTGGGCGGTGAGCTTCGAAAGGCTCCTGGACGACCCGACTGGAGTGCGCTATTTCACGGTAAACTCACCTTTCACCTTGCCCCCCTTTGACCTTTCCACTTTTTCGTGACGAGTGTCTGTGTTTTCTGGTCTGCTTATGTTATTTTATGGTTTTACTTCGAGTTTCGTGAATTTATTGTCCTTTTGTTTTAATTTGCTTATTTTAGCAAATCAGCAACACTGATTCTGCCTTTCAAATGTGTATGGCAGTTCCTTTGTTTGACAAAAAACCAGACTGTTTGACTTCAAACCTTATTTCAAAAAAGCCAGAGAAACTGATTTTCGGTCTGTTAACTTTGTCCTATTGAGATGCTTGTATAATACAAGTGCTTTGGAAATAATACCACCAGACCGTCTTGAACTTTAAATAAAAATGCTATACCAGATCTAGCTTATGCGATAGAAAAGTGTAAAATCACTATTTAGAGTAGAACGTCCACATTTTCTTTGGTGGGGAAGTATCTCTGCAGTTGACTGGTTAGCTGCTGTCGTTATTGAGTTAATGCGTTATATAGTTAATTTACTGTACACAGTGTTATTGAAGTCACGTTTAAAGGGCAGGTCCATTATTATTTTATTGAGGTTTTCATATCACTTTGAAGTGTCCCAGTCGGGATCCTTAAATATTCAGATTCAAACATTCAAATTCAGGTCGAAGTACAGGTTTTCGTGTCAAATTGCTGCTTTACCGAAGCCCGTCTAAAAACGTTTTCCCACATGGCCTGACAAAGGTTTCTGCATGATGACCAAGCTAATTTCCGTGCTTACATTGTCAGCACACTGCATATGTGGAGGGAAAAGAGGGCAACAGCACTTTAACCTACACTACCAGTAAAAAGTTTTCACACACCCTAAGATCCTGTCAAGTCTTTTTCTTACATGTATGTTTACAACAAAGAAATCACTGGAACCCGATATTTGTCGATTAAAAATGATAAATTTACAAAAAAAAAAAAAAAAAAATCAACAAGGAATCCAGCACAGGTGACTGAAATGATCAGCTCGCTATCAACCCCCTGAAGCTGCTTGATATGAGTAGATCATTTGGATCACCTGTGCTGGAGCAGGGAGAGATCTAACACATGCAGGACAGGTGGTCCTCCAGGAGAGGTTTGAGAAGCACTGGATTAGACCAGCGGTCCCCAGAAAAGGGCCGGTGTGGGCGCAGGCTTTCATTGCAACCAAGCAATTACACACCTGATGGTACTAATCAACCCTTGGAGTCTTTGCTAATAAGCTTGATTAGTAGTATCAGGTGTGTAATTGCTTGGTTGCAATGAAAGCCTGCGCCCACACCGGCCCTTTCTGGGAAAGATTGAGGACCCTTGGATTAGACCATCGCTACTAATCTGCTTAAATATTGACAAAATGACTGATGCTGGTTTTTCTTAATTTGTTTTGTTAGATAGATGGTTTATACATTGGGCTTCAATTTTCCTACCTTTCTGTTATACAACCAATATGAGACTATTACACAAAAACAAAATATAAAAAGTTGAAGAAATTGCAGAAAATATTGAGGTGTGCAAAAACTTTTGACTGGTATTGTACATCACTACTTTTTCCCAGAGGCCGAATGGGAGTTTTTGTTTGAAAAACCTGGAGAATAATGCAGATGGAGTCGCCCTTTAAGTTCCTTGTTTGACAACAACATAACATCAATACGTCATCTGGGACTTGAATCCATAAATTTGTGATTATTCCTCTTCCAGCACTACATCAGATAAGCAGTCTAGAGGAATAACAAGATAAACAACAGGCCATAAGGAGCAAAGTGAAATAAATTGGATTAAAGAGATGGATTTCCTTCCCCATGCTTTCATTACATTGATAGTGATTCCATCAATTGAGGATTCTTGTCATTTTTACGTTCACTTTGATGAAGCAGAAACAAATTGAAACTCTCTTTTTGGAACACATTCTGAAAAAGGCTATTCGGGCGTAAACTCATAGCATGTGAGTCAAACGCATTTGTTTTGATGTGGGTGCTGTAGACTTCTGCAAGGAGATTGAGGGCTTTTTAAAAATAGATATTTTTGGGTGGAGCAAGATTTTGGACTCATCCATAGTGGAAACAGTAGGGCAGTTAAAACATTGCCCTCCTCAGTCAACACACAGGCTATATAGCTGATGGCTTAATCTAAAATGACCATATGGCATAAATTATTTCCCACACAGGTACTGGCACATCGGATGAATATAAGGAATTTGTCAGTTGTTTATCTCTATCTCTCAGTAACCCTCATTTTCTTAGGATTTGCATGAACACTCAAGTATTTAAAATTTTCTGAGCCAGTAGTTTTTTTTTTTTTCTCACCAAGAAGTACAACCCCAATTCCGAAATAGTTGGGACAAAGTGTAAATTGTGAATGAAATCAAAACTCAATGACTTTCTTTAACATAATATAACATAACATAACATGAATGGCAAGAACAGGCCGTTCAGCCCAACTAGGCTCGCCAGTTTCTTTATACTATCGTGAATATATCACTTCAGATACTCTATGACTCAATGGTATCTAGCTTTAAGTCAAGCCTGCTCTTGAAAACTCCCAAGGTCTCTGCCTCAACAATATGGTCAGGCAAGCTGTTCCACAATCAAATTACTCTTTGGGTGAAGAAATATTTCCGAATATCAGTGCTAAATTTACCTTTGGTCAACTTCCATTTGTGACCCCGAGTTCTACTAACAACAATTGGTTGAAGGAATCGTACATAATTCACTTTGTTAATCCCTTTAACATATTTAAAGACCTCAATCAAATCACCCCTTAGTCTCCTTTTCCTAAGACTAAAGAGATTAAGGATCTTCAGCCTTTTCTCATAGCTTTCATCTTTTATACCCGGAATTAGCTTCGTGGCTCTTCTCTGAACTTTCTCTAAAGCCTCTATATCTTTCTTAAAGTATGGTCCCCAGAACTGTACACAATACTCTAGATGTGGTCTGACAAATGTGTTGTACAAAAGAAGCATCACCTCCTTGGATTTGAACTCAATACTTTTGGCAATGTATCCCAGCATCTGATTGGCTTTTTTAACTGCTACGGCACAATGGCTAGAGCCTGTGAGGGTTTGGTCAACAATCACCCCCAGATCTTTCTCGTGTGGAGCACATTCCAGTTTAAAACCTCCCATGAAGTAATCCCGTCTAATGTTTTTATTACCTACATGTACAACTTTACATTTCGCTACATTAAATTTCATTTGCCACATTTCTGCCCAATTCTGGATTCTATCCAAATCATCCTGAATCACTTTAGTGGACTCTAAACTATTTGCCAAACCTCCCAATTTTAGTATCATCTGCAAATTTAACTAATCTGCTCTCAATATTCCTATCAAGGTCATTAATGTAGATGAGGAACAGCAGGGGTCCCAACACCGATCCCTGGGGGACGCCACTCCCCGCCATACCTAGCTCAGATGAGATACCACTGACCACCACTCTTTGTGTTCTGTCCTGCAACCAGTTTTGAATCCACTTTAGAATACCTCCTGTAACTCCAATGGAGCTCATTTTAAAAATTAGTCTCTTATGCAATACTGTGTCAAATGCTTTCTGAAAATCCAAATAATGATGTCATAAGCCCTGCTCTGGTCATAAGTCTTGGTGGCCTCTTCAAAAAATTCCAGAAGGTTTGGCAGGCATGACCTTCCTTTACGGAAACCATGTTGGCTATCCCTCAAGATATTGTTACCTTCAAGAAATAAGTCCAACTCATCTTTTATGATAGATTCCAATATTTTGCACGCAATGCAAGTTAAACTGACTGGCCTGTAATTACCTGGCTCATTACGGTCCCCTGTCTTATATATTGGTATTATACTGCCCTGTTTCCAATCATTTGGTATTTCTCCAGTTTCTAAAGACCGTCTGAAGATGGCGGATAGCGGTTTAAAGATGATCTCACTAACTTCCCTGAGCACTCTCGGATATAAGCCATCAGGACCCGCCGCCTTATCTGCCTTTAGTTTATGCAACTTGTCTAATACTTCGTTATCCCTAACCTCAATTTCCGCTAAATAATCTTGAGGATTGGACATGCCCTCTGGCCGAATCACTCCAGCCAGTATTTTATTCACAATAGAACAAAGATAACATAGCAAATGTTGAAACTGAGAAATTTTACAATTTCATCCACAAAATGAGCTCATTTCAAATTTGATGGCTGCTACAGGTCTCAAAAAAGTTGGGACAGGGGCCTGTTTACCATGGTGTAGCATCCCCTCTTCTTTTTAACACAGAGTGGAGGCGTCTGGGCATTGAGGAGACAAGTTTCTTGAGTTTAGCCATTGGAATTTGATCCCACTCTTGTTTAATACGGGCTTCCAGCTGCTGGAGAGTTTTGGGATTCCTTTAGGACGGACTTTTCATTTAATTCTGCGCCAAATGTTCTCAATCGGTGAAAGATCAGGACGGCAGGCAGGCCAGTTCAGCACACGCCATGCTGTTGTAATAGCTGCAGTATGTGGTTTTGCATTGTCCTGCTGAAATACACAAGGCCTTCCCTGGAATAGATGTCGTCTGGAAGGGAGCATATGTTGCTCTAAAACCTTTATATACCTTTCAGCATTCATGGTGCTTTTTAAAACATGCAAGTGTCCCACACCATATCAATCAATCAATCAATAACCTTTATTGCAGGGAAGTCCCACTGAGACAGAGGTCTCTTTTGCAGGGGAGCCCTGATTACAATAAAACAATTACAATGGAAGGTTAAAGACAAACAGCACACATAAAATATACAAAAGTCACAAACAACAATTTCAGATTTAAGGAATAACAAGTTTTAAACTGGAATAAAACATAATAAAAATTAATTTAAAAAAATACATATATATATATATATATATATATATATACACATATATACACACACACATACACACATATATATGTATATATATAATATATATATATATATGTACACATACACACACATATACATATAAATAAACATATAAGAACATAGGACAGAGAAAAATAAATGAGCAAATCCTACCATAAACTAAAAGCAAATACATCTGGCCTCCAGAAGCAATATATCCAACACTAATTTCTTGAAAGACACGAAGGGGATAAGGCAGTCTCGCTTCAAGGTATCCTGGAAATTATTCCACATACAAGGAGCGAATGCACTAAAAGAGGTACCTCCCAAATTTGTTCTAGTCCTGGGAGCCTCTAACAAAAACCATTCTTGTGATCTGGTATGCTGACTTCTGATTTTTATGGATAAGAGCTTAGTAAAATATGAGGGAAGTTTGCCTAGCAAGGCTTTATAAATAAATAAAATACAATGTAGCTTCCTTCTAAAATGAAGGGAAAACCACCCCACAGAATTATATAAAGCACAGTGATGGGTTCAGAAACCATCACCTGTGATGAAGCGCAATGCGCCATGATAAATTGCATCCAAGGATCTTAACGTACTAATAGAGGCATGCCTGTAGAGGACATCTCCGTAATCAAATATGGGTAATATTGTTGCCTCTACAATCCTCTTCCTATTGTCCAAAGAAAAACAGGACCTGTTTCTGTAAAGAAACCCGATTTTTATTCTAAGTTTCTTGGACAGGTTGGACACATGCGTCTTAAAAGAAAAGTCATGATCCAACCAGATACCCAGATATTTATAAGACTGAACCTGCTCAATTTGAGCACCAGTCACTGAGAAAATGGAGTCACCTGACATAATTGCATTCTGTGCTGAAAAGACCATGAACTTTGTTTTATCAGTATTGAAAACCAGTTTAAGATCAGCTAGAGTATGCTGTATAATGTTAAAAGCAGACTGTAAATATGTGAGGGCCTGTAAGCATGTTGGAGCAGAGGAATAAAGCACTGTGTCGTCAGCATAAAAATGAACCTTGCAATTTGTTACATTACGAGCAATGTGATTTATATAAATTGTGAATAAAATTGGACCAAGAATGGAACCTTGGGGTACACCTTTTGTCACCTTTAAAAATTGAGTCTGCGCATCCCCAGAAATAATAGCTTGTGTTCTATTTGAGAGGTAGTCCTGGAACCATGAGCATGCTCTGTAATCAAGACCAATGGAGGACAACTTATTTAATAAGATATTATGGTCTACTGTGTCAAACGCTTTTGCTAAATCAATAAATAGGGCCGCACATTTTTGTTTACTATCCAAAGCTGTTACTAAATCATTTATAACCAATGAAGCTGCTGTAATGGTGCTATGTCCAGGCCTGAAACCAGATTGCTGTGACGTTAAAATGTTGTTGGAAGTTAAGAAATTGCAAAGTTGTTGTTTTACAAGAGATTCTAAAATCTTAGCCAGGCATGGCAATTTTGAGATGGGCCGATAGCTGTTTACTGAACTGGGATCACCCCCCTTAAATAAAGGAAAAACATGAGCCACTTTCCATAAACTGGGAATAGACCTGGTCGATAATGACAAGTTAAAAATATTAGTTATTGAATGTGCAATCAGTGGGGCTGCAAGACGCAAAAGACTCGGGACTAAGTGATCCTCTCCAGTGGAATTATTTACATCTATACGATTTAATTCTAGAAGGACCTCATTCACATTTAATTTCCTGAAAGAAAACAATACTCTAGGATTTTGGGAATTTGTAAATGCACTAGAGCTAAGGTCAGACATATCTCCTATAGTGGATTGATTATTAAAATTTTCAAAAAGGTTTCCGGCCGCTATAAAATGTTCGTTCAAAAAGTCACAGATTTTGTGCTTATCAGTAATAGGACCAGAATCTGTGTGGATAGAATGAGGTAATGAAGAAGAAGGACTATTATTCAGGGACTTGACAATTTTCCAATATGCACTAATGCATCCCCATACCATCAGAAATGCTGGCTTTTGAACTGAACGCTGATAACAGAAGGGGTTGTCTTTCTCCTCTTTAGCCCGGAAGACACGACACCCATAATTTCCAACAAGAATGTCAAATTTGGACTCGTCTGACCACGGGACACTTTGCTACGGTCCATTTTAAATGAGCCTTGGCCCACAGAACACGCTTCTAAATTATGCTCAATAATGGCTTCCTTTTTGCATGATAGAGTTTTAGGTGGCATCTGTGGATGGCATTGCGGACTGTGTTTACTGACAGTGGTCTCTTGAAGTATTCCTGGACCCATTTAGTAACGTCAATGACAGAATCATGCCGGTGAGTGATGCAGTGGCGTTTGAGGGCCGGAAGATCATGGGCATCCAGTAAAGGTCTTTGGCCTTGTCCTTTACACAGAGAGATTTTTCCAGTTTCACTGAATCTTTTGATGATGTTATGCACTGTCGATGATGAGACCTTCAAAGCCTTTGCAATTTGACATTGAGGAACATTGTTTTTGAAAGTATTCCGCAATTTTTTTACGCAAGCCTTCAAAGGTTGGAGAGCCTCTGGCTATCTTTACTTCTGAGAGACTCAGCCTCTCTAAGACATCCCTTTTATAGCCAATCATGTTACACACCTGATGCCAGTTAACTTAATTACTTGCTAAATGTTCTTTCAGCTGATTCTCTTATATATTAATTGCTTTTCAGCCCTTTTTGCCCGTGTCCCAACTTTTTTGAGACCTGTTGCAGCCAGAAAATTTGAAATAAGCTCATTTTGTGGATAAAAATGTAAAATGTCTCAGTTTCAACATCTGAAATGTTATTGATGTTCTATTGTAAATAACATATTGGCTCATGTGATCTGAAAGTCATTGCATTTTGATTTTATTCACAATTTATACTTCGTCCCAACTATTTCGGAATTGGGGTTGTATGTTTAGCATCTCTATGGGAGCAGATTGTACAAGGATAGCACTGTTGTGACACCTTCTACACACTGGATTTGTCTTCATTATTCTGCTTGAGTGAGGCATTCGGGATGGTATGCAAGCATAACAGCCGGTCGGTGTGAGCAGGGCTAACAGTGGGTTGTCTCCGCAGGCTTTCCTGAAGTCAGAGGTCAGCATGGAGAACATCCTGTTCTGGCAGTCATGTGAGAAGTTCCAGCAGATACAAGCTCATCAGAAGGAGGAGGTATGTTGTATGATGATGATGATGATGATGATGATGATGACAATGACGATGATGATGAAGATTGTGATGATGATGACGACAAAGATGAAGTTGAAGAGGATGATGACGACGACGAAGACAACAATAATGATGTCGACAACTATGATGATGAAGATCTTGACAACGATGGTGATGACGACAATGACGATGATTTTGAAGATGATGATGGTAATGACAATGATGATGATAACAATGATGATGATGAAGATTCTGACGAGGATGATGATGAAGACGATGATGATGACAATGACGATGATGAAGATGATGATGATCATTCCAATGATGATGACGATGATATCATGACAGTTTTAAGGGTTCTATAAATTGCCTTAAAGACATACACATCAGAATGTGGAGTTCAGTGGCTTACATGTTTGCATAACCCATAAAGCAAAAATGTTTGATAATCTATCGTCAATATTTACATATTGATACAGTAATGTTAATGGTTTCAGTGTATTTCTCTTGATGTCCCTCAGCTAGCCACAGAAGCCCGATCCATCTTTGACAAATACCTCTCAGACAGCGCCTTCCATGCTGTCAACATAGACGAGAAGGCTCGCGTAACTGAGAGTGACCTGCAGAACCCCACACCAGACATGTTCTGCAAGGCACAACAGCAGGTAATATCAAACAGACAGACAGACACAGATAGTGTCTGGAGTAACTCCTCCTTAGTTGTCCTACTTTGAGTTTATTCTTCTAAGTCATCCTGAGGTGGCTGAGGGATTATTCCGGACGCTTAGCTCCAGCAGAAAGAGAACTGAGGTTCCAGGTTTAATGAAAAACAAAATAACAACTCCTTTGATGCATAATTTTCAGATAGACTACAGAACAAAATCTGATAAATGAAATGGCTTACCATATGAAACTCCAAGCGATTCCTCTATTCCAAGCAAATGTGAGCTTTCAGATAGCCACCCCTCAGGCCCCCAGCCTTGTAACTTGTAGTAATCCCCTAAAAGATGATGTTGAGGGTACATGCAAAGAACAGGCGCGAATAGGAAAATAAAGCAAAATGCTTTACAGCAGGTAAAGTCAAACAGACAGATGCAGATCGCGGCATTACAGCAAGTAATTAAAAAAAAAAAGAAAAACAGACTTGGTCTTGCAGATGTATAACAGGGCCGTATGACCGAGCACACAGACAGACACAGGCAGACAGTAAAGATGCGACTAAAGACAAACAAGGGGGAATTTTCTTTTTGGTAAAATGGCTTATACCACAGCATAGACACGCCTTCATGATGCATTCAGGCAGTGTGAGATCAAGCAGACAATGATTATGAAAAGTTTAACTGTTATATGAAAGCATAATCTAACACTTGCTTGGGTTTGGTTGTAACTCTCAATTTTGATATGCTGTGATTTTATTGGAAAATTGAAAATATAAATCAGGTTACCCATAAAGCAATGCATGGCTATGAAAAGGAGTGAATTGTGTGAAGTTGTAATTGAGAAATGAGAGTGTTGTATCTCCCTCCCACTTTCTCTGGCAGATTTTCAAGCTGATGAAGTTCGATAGCTACACCCGCTTCATACGCTCCCAGCTCTTCCAGAAATGCATGCTTGCGGATGTAGAGGGTCGGCCATTACCGGGGCTTGGACCTGGCTTCAAAATCCTTGGGACAGCTCAGAACACCACCTTTAATTGCCTCAACAGTGAAAACAAGGTGACATTTATCTGCATCAACACCAAGGACTCTAATTTTATGTCCAAAACGCAGTTGGCTAATGTGAGTGCAAACGCTATTGCAGGTAAAAACTGGGCGTGTCTAACTCCATTCTCATAATTCCGTGACATTTGGCGATAGCGTAACTGTGGCACTGTTGTCCAA
Source organism: Gymnothorax javanicus (assembly GCA_029692085.1). Lineage (NCBI taxonomy): Eukaryota > Metazoa > Chordata > Actinopteri > Anguilliformes > Muraenidae > Gymnothorax > Gymnothorax javanicus. The sequence continues at coordinate 1,543,832 of CM056199.1, read as the reverse complement.
AGGGTTGGTCTAAGACAAATCAATTACCAGCGAATGTATCGGGGGTTTGGTTCCATTGAGACCAATCATATCCAGTACATAAATGCCATAGCAAAATGGTGATTTTGTCAGGTGAAGAACAAGCATTAAGCTGATGTTACTGCTGCCTCTGTCTGTCGTCTGACAACTGTGCTTGAATGTAGTAAACAGTTTAACGGTGTGAGGCAAAGGGGAAAGCAAAAACTAGCATTAATGCAAATTGTTTGAATGTGGGCCATTTAAACTGTATGCAAAACCACACCCATGGTATTAAAACAAGGTCAAGACTGCGGTTAATTATTTGTAATCCTCCACACAAAGAAAATATTTACACCTAAAAATACGCTTTCACCCTGCCCTCCCCATTAGACCCCAGCGCCATTTTGTTTGTATTATTTATATGATAGTCCACATTACTGGAAGTAAAAATAAAGAAAGGAAAGAAAACCATATGAACGATATATGAGCGAACAGATCTGCTGACTGAAATTCATTCCACTGAAGCTACTATGAAGCAACAGAGTTAGCATTAAAAGGTGGTTTGGGTGACTCGGAACACAAGTGAGATCTTCGAACCCGAAATTGCACAACGCCAGCTTCATTCATTGGCATATCCCCTGAATGTGCAGTTCAACCCAATATGATGCAAAGGCATTTATGGCAGAGCACAAAAATACCAAACTGAGCTAAGGTGATAAATATGCGGTGTGCGACTGACAAAATTCTGAATAACCTTGGCGCCACATGCGTTTCCGTTTGTGAAGGCACGAAAATAGAGCCCCAAGACTCGCGCGGCACTCTTTAGCTGAAACTAGAAATCATCAATGAAGCTATGGAGGAAGTTCCCCTACAGCCTATGTCACCCATCAAGAAGTGTGAAAGAAGGTGCTGTGTACATGCAAATACTAACCATTAAGAGGGAAGTGACAAATATATGCACAGACTAAGAAAAAAAAATGGCTGTTCCAGATGATTGATGACAAAATGCTTATTTTGAACGGTGCTGTGGAGAAAAAAAGAAAGACGGCAGTAGTAAATAAACAAAACCTTGCTATGCCGATGTTACACTGTGATTTTGCTGCAATGTAGTCCATTTTTAACATGGATAGGACCACAGTGATTGCATCAAAGAGTGGATGAGAGCACAATGGTAAAATCTAAGTTTGATGGCACAAGTTGTCATGGATGGCAACGACAGATGGAACTTCAATTGAACTTAAAATTATTTAAGTTTTATCAGAGTTCCAAACCACTGAAAGTGCGAGTGTGCGCACACATGCGTGAGAGTATGAATTGTGATGCAAATGTGTGTGCCTGTACAAGTGTGTGTTTATGTTATGTGTGTTGATATTTGTCTGTAGAAGAATAAGGTCCAGTCTGAAAAGTACTCACTTCTGCAAATGGAGGCAGAGAGGAAAAGGCGGGGTCAGGAGTACAGAGCAGAGTGGGATAGAGGAGACCAACAGAGAGGATTATGGGAAAGTGAGTATTTAGAGTATTTTTTAAACTGAATTTAGAGGTTTTTTTTTTTTTTTTTTCTACCAAATGGAAAATGGCAGGCAGAGCATCTATCAAAGCAGCTTTTCAAAGAGAATTTGTGACAATCAAATAACATGCAAGGACAAATAAGGTCGAAACTACTAGTACATTGGTGATGCTTAATTTTGGGTATTATGTACAATGTATAATAAGCAAGTGTTTGTCTAGTCGACTGCTAATTGTCATGTATTTTTCTGCAGCCAAGCTGTTTGACCGCTCATTCTCAGCAACTCAGAGTGACACACAGGTGAGGAAACCCTACTTTTGGGGGAAAGGTAGTGACACACAGGTGAGGAAAGCCTAGTTTTGGGTGAAAGGTAAATAGGTCCCTGGACCCTGAGCACCCCCTGCTGCCCAGCGCAGTGGTGACACTCTTGAATTGAAATGGGTGGAAGGACGAGTTGTCCGCGAGGGAAACCTCGTCAAAGTCAGAGGCACGAAATCCTAGTTTACAAAGTAAAAACATCCCGTTACTTTATTTAATCACCTGACTCTAATAATCAGCACAGTTTTTCACTCACGGGGATGACATATTATCAAAAAAATAAAAAAATCAGCTGGTTGAGCTCTTGGCTGCAGCAGTCACATATCTTGATGTTTATTATCTGACTCCTGGACTGTAGCCCTCCGAATAAAAGACGCTGTTAGTGACATCCCCCACGGAACTGTAACCTAAACTTAACTTAAAGGGGTCGTATCATGCTCATTTCCCAGTTCAATATTTTCATTTTCGTTATCTATTTACAAACATATGCTTGTGTCAATGGTCGAAAAACGCTTAGTTACAGCTGTAAAGGTTATGCATGCAGCACCTCAGGCTCATTCAGCCTGAAATGGGCGGTTTTCGCTCCTGTCTCTTTAAGACCCCCCTCCCTTAAAGCCCACTGCATACCTCTCGCCAGTGTATTATAGCGTAGCGGGCCGCAAGGTATGTAGGCTATTTTATTTCTCCAGACTCGTCCTACCATGTCGGTCGGTATCGGAGATTCTGTCATCTGTCATGGTGGGTGCATGATACTCCCGTTTTCCATCGTGGGTGAATTAATAAAGCAGCTTTCAGAATGTTTGGATTGTAAATTATTCCAGGATCATGTTTGTTGTTGCCCTAAATTATTCCCAGGATAACTGTGATTTTTTTTTCATTTTCCTTTTTTGATTGCCCTAAATCTTAGAACCCAGGGGATCGTGTTTGATAGTGCTATTATCTGATTGGCCATTTTTTTTGCATGAGAAATACTTTCCTTTTTTGAAATTGGCTTTGTGTTCTCCTGAGTTCACATCAGAACCAAAGGCTTTTGGTAAGTTTACCTCTAGGCAAGGTTTTTCAACTCAAAGGCTCAAGTTTATATATATATTATTGCAAGAGATTTTACATGGAAGATTTGTATTTTAGGTCAGTATATATATATCCTGAAATTGGGCTATCTAGACCAGTGGTTCCTAGAACTCACTGTGTAGGCGAGGTTTTGCGTGTTTGATTCCTGTTGCACTATTCGGTTTCCAAACCACATATCAAAATGGCCATGATGAAAATCATTTCATAGTGTGCTAAATTGGAAATTACTTAACATCTAAAATGGAAATTTTGCAACTGATGACATTGAATTTTGGGCTTTTAATCAAATTTTTTAAAGCATTATTAGGCAATTAAGAAATACTATGTGTGAGCATAAGTTAAATGTCACTTGACTGTTTCAGGAAAATAAATGATTGTTGTATTTTTCAGTTTGCATTTGTTCTCTGAGTTCACATCAGAACCAAAAATATTGTTGGGCTTTAATTTCTATGCTACATTGGTCATAATGATATTCCCTCAGATTTGACAAGCAACTGATTTTAAAAATGAACATGGAAAAAAACTTTGTATTTTGGGTCAAAACCGATATATATCCCCAGGAATTGGGCCATCTAGACTGTCAAATAGGCCTCAAAAAACCATAAATTGCCAGAGGGCCCCCCACGAGGGCTATGCCCCTGGACTCCCCGCCGGTTTGGGTGATGTCCCACCCCACTAGCGCTGTCAACGCTAATCACAGTTCAGGAAGCAGCCCTCAGTAAAATAAAGGGAAGACAATAAAAGATTGGGATTGTACTGCCCAGAAATACCATATATCATATATCCACTTACAACGTTGTATATTAAAAACATTTATAATTGGTACTATTTATATTGAATTGTTTGTATGTAACTTTCTGCTTTTGCGACATGTTTGATCCAAACATCACGCTAATAAAGCCAATTGAATTGAACTGAATTGATAAAGAGCACCTACATCGGACAGGCCACGGAAAAACTGACCTCCTCCTCTCCCCCATCACAGAGAGGGACACCCCGATCTGCCAATTTGGATGTGGGGCAAGCCCTTAGGAGGCAGCCAGAAAAGTACTGCTGCGTGTTCCTCCCAGACGGGACAGCCTCTCTTACCCCAGCACGTTCTGGGGTCTCCATCCGGGACATGCTGGGGGTGGTATGCGAAAAAAGGGGATTCGCCCTCGAGGACGTCACCATCTACTTACAGGAAAAGGACAAGGTGCGTTTGCCGGACTGTGTTTGCATGAGTGTGTACTGTGGTGCATATCCTGCCCACCCACTCTGTGTCCTCTCTGTTTCACCCAGAGATTTGCCACCCTGGGTTAAGGTTTACCTGCCTCAGGGCTTTTCTACTCCAAGTTGCGCTCCCATTACTACTCATTAACGCAGAGTTTCGCTAAGCCCAGGGCGAGCTTGCCCTGAGTTAGCACCAAACTCTGGTTGCTGGCAGGGTTTATGAACCCTGGGGTGAATGCCGATTTTTTCGTGTTAACCCATGGTGGCTAAAGAGTAGTGGGGACGCTTGCGCTGCCTGGGGTATTCCGAGGGTTAAGCCTCACTGTTACCCCTGAGATAACCCAGAGATTTGGTAGTGGGAAAGGACTCCAATACAGGTCGGATCGTAATGGTAATGTCTCTCGCTGTTGAATGAGGTGCAGAGCTGGGTCTGGGGTAAAAACATACAAGACCATAAATCTTCAGGAACAGGACAGGAAACCATTGTTTGAAGGTTTCGCACAGGCTAAAGATTGTATTAAATCAGACCCCAAAGAGTCTTGCCCTGTAGAGACCTCCTTAACATATGTTACCGCCCCCTCAATTCTTACTCTGCCCTTTTTTTCAGTATTCAATTGACACTTTTGTCCCTACTGCTGACACTGATCCTGGATCAGTGTTTGTCTCATTCAGTCCTTATCCTCATAGCATCCCTGCAGCAGCCACTGTTCCTGGATCAGTATTTATCCCCATTTTGTTTCTCCAGCAGCCACTGATCCTGGATCAGGACAGCAGTGTTCTGAGGGAGCAGCAGGTCTTTCTGGAGCTCCGGGTCAAATTTGTGTAAGTCTCTGGCCATATTATCGGGGCCTTACATTTAAAAATCACTTGTAATCTTATAATTAGCACTTATAATCAGCTGCAGAATCCAGATCTGTATCTGGATTGGTCTGGAAATTTAATCATCTCTTCCATGTCAAACAGTCCACCTTCACATAAAATTTCATTGTATTCCGTTAAGTAGTTTTTGAGTAATCCTGCTGACCAGCACATGCATAAACACACACACTCCCAAGTGATCACAATACCTCCTGGAAGAGGTAATACTAAATGAAATATGTATATGTAAAATGGTGCCGAATTTAGCTATGGATTTAGCCTTGATTTAGCCACTGATTCATCGCTCTGTGTTAATCCTGTCCCTCTGATGAAGATGATGATGATGACAATGGTGATGATGATGAGTTTTATGAGTGCCTGTTATTGTCGCAGTACAAATAAACATGTCACTACCCAACAAAAGAAATAAATTATACAAACCAAAATTGTGCATGACCCGATGCGCTCCTCAGGGTGGAGATCGTCTTCACCGGCAACAAGATGGGAATCGAGGCAAAATCCAGCAAGACCCTGCAGGAGGCGCTCTCCACTGTCCTGCTGAATCATGGGCTCCGTGCTCAGGAGACCGTCGTAACCATGGTGAGAAAGAGGCTGCACACTGCCTTTGGCCTTCTGCATCTGGCTTAGCGACTCTTAAATGCGACCCAGAGGTGCAGCATTCGCAGGATTATACCCAGGGTCAGTTCAGTTGTAACTGCTTTATTTATCCCAGAACATTTGACGGCTAGCTCGGCTATATCCTCCAAATTGTGGCCTAAGTAATGCCTCCACACATGAAAACCAGCGTAAAAATGAAGACCCTAGTGCTTAAGTTGCATTTTCATAGACCGCACGGTCAAGATGGGAATGGTTGTCATAGTTACCATGAAGTCCATGGCCTCGATTTTCTCGAAATAGACATTTTGCGACTCGAGTACCTTTAGCACTGGGGTCTTCAATTTAACAGCTTGCTAAAATACACGGATTACAAATTTGGCTGGCATAAAATAGAGGTAACTTGGACTGAATCTGAACATCACTGCTCCCTCCTAGGCCTTTGCAATTCCTTCACTGCAAAGAGTAGAAAAACTTTTTAAGTCCAGATAAGTCACAACACCTACCCACAAGAGGGAAGAGACACACACAATAAAAAGAGACCATTCTCTCTGGCGTGTAAATTTCTGTTGAGAGTCACTTTGAATAAGTAGCGTACAGGAAGGGCACATTGCTAAGCCGCTAGCAGAACTGGACTCAGAGGGTTAGCTGTCAGGCTGCAGATTTAAAATATAATTCATATTCACTTGATGGCAGAACACTGCTTGGTCATTCAGACACGTGTGATATGCCCCTCCTGTTCATAGAGTGGCAGCCGGGAGCCCTTGAAAATGGACATGCCAGTTTTCCCTCTGGCAAACAAGACGTTGTTTCTGGACAGAGTAAAAGGTTAGTACACCACTGGAAAGTTCCAGCTTTCATGCCCCTGAATACGTTCGTGCTAGCCAACTACCCAGGCACTCAATATTCACTAAATAAATATGGAATGAAATAAAGCAAAGTGAGTTTGTCAGAATTAGCCAAACGTATGGTCGGAAATGTTCATTCATGCTTTAAATTAGCAATTAAATACTGATTTTGCCGATGGCAAGTTATCTAATGTTTGTCGATAAATATAATGAATCTTTACAGCATCACCAACTGACACTATATCCAAGACATAATGAAGGTGTTAATGGTTCATATTATAAGTAAAATGTGATCTCAAACATAAGTAATATTATCATTATCTGTTCGATTTTTACATTGAGAAATTTACATATTGCGTTCTTAGAATCGCTCTTTTGAAATGTTTTTTTTTTTTTTAATTCTAATTGCTTGAGTTATAACAGTGCTGAATATTCTGCGCACTTGTCCTCCCCAGGTAAAATCTTCAGCAGCTGCCCTCAGATCAATGTTCTAAGTTCTCCCTCCCAGGTAAATGGCAGTGGCACTGGAATTTTTTTCGAAAAACTATAGGTGTCATAATTTTTGGCATCTCTAACAGTCATTAACTTCACATAACATAACATAACATAACAACATAACATGAATGGCGAGAACAGGCCGTTCAGCCCAACTAGGCTCGCCAGTTTCTTTATACTATTGTGAATATATCACTTCAGATACTCGATGGTATCTAGCTTTAAGTCAAGCCTGCTCTTGAAAACTCCCAGGGTCTCTGCCTCAACAATATGGTCAGGCAAGCTGTTCCACGCCGAAATTACTCTTTGGGTGAAGAAATATTTCCGAATATCCGAATATCCTACATAATTCACTTTGTTAATGCCTTTAACATATTTAAAGACCTCAATCAGATCACCCATTAGTCTCCTTTTCCTAAGACTAAAGAGATTAAGGATCTTCAGCCTCTTCTCATAGCTTTCATCTTTTATACCTGGAATTAGCTTAGTGGCTCTTCTCTGAACTTTTTTTAGAGACTCTATATCTTTCTTAAAGTATGGTCCCCAGAACTGTACTCAATACTCCAGATGTGGTCTGACGAATTTGTTGTACAAAAGAAGCATCACCTCCTTGGATTTGTACTCAATACTTTAGGCAATACATCCCAGCATCCGATTGGCTTTTTTAACTGCTACGGCACAATGGGTAGAACCTGTGAGGGTTTGGTTAACAATCACTCCCAGATCTTTTTCGTGGAACTTCTTCCACACCAAGGCCAAAAAGGTGTAAAGCTGCATGTTTTGACAAGCGTAACAACAAGTTTCGGATCTCAAAAAACTGAATGTTAGAAATATGGTTCACTGCTCTTTTAAAAAACGGAAAGTGTGCTACTGTAAATCCCGTATCACCAGTGTTACCGCTAAATGTAACGCCACGCCTCCAGCGCCCTCAATCACCGATCTATTAAGACCCAGCCCGCATTCAACGCTTCACTCGGATTGCCAGCATCTGTTTTCATTTGTGTCATTGTTATTACTAGTTCTATCTAACTGAGCACTTCACACTCTTACAGGGCGAAGTCTCGTAAGCCTGTTGTTAAGCTCTAGTCTTGTATGGACTTGGTAACCGTGTATTTGCGTGTAGATAAAACTCATACTTAAGCACTGTTACTATTGTTTATGTTCAGTCCATTACTATCATAATATTTAGGAACCTCGATTCCTGTTTTGTTTCTAATACTTAAGCGCTGTTACAACTGCTAATGTTCAGCACACAACTATTATAATATTTAGGAACCTCGATTCCTGTTTTGTTTACAATACTTAAGCCCTGTTACAGCTGTTAATGTTCAGCGCATAACTATTATAATATTCAAGAACCTCAATTCCTGTTTTGCTGTGTGGCAGGCAAGGCATAATAAAAAACCCTGATTCTTCTTTGCAACTGAATCCAGTTCCACATTTCCTGTTTTTCAGTGCACTCTATTGAGTGTACAGAAAAAGCCCTAGACTAAAGGGCGTTGTTGCCGAAAAGGTTAACTGAAATCTAAGTTTATATATATATTTATTTTTTACTTTTTAAACTAGTTCAGTCAAATATGGTGCCTGTCTTTCACTTCCTATTTCACAACGGCATATACAAATGAACTCCAGTCAATTAAGTATGTACGACATACCGTCTCTCACTGAAGTTTCAATGTTAATTACGGACAATGATTTTTTTTCACCCCACCCAGTACAGAGGAGCGGTTACCGCAGAAATTGCCAAGGGTCTTCAGCCGGTTACGAACCTGATCAGACCTAACGCCCGAGCAAGGAATACTACAGCGAGGAAAACCTACGACATGGATGGTGCGGATTTCTGCGCGACCTCAGGACGGATAATCGCGGGGGGAAAATGGCGCACAGATTTTAATTGAATGAAACTGAATTTGCGAGTTCTTCTTCACACACCAGATTCATGGCATCAGAAAAATATGGTTTGCAATACAGCGGAACATTATGAAGAGGAAATAATGTTGCCTCTCTCCCCTTCCTTCCTGTCCTTCACCCTTTTATATCTCTGTTCCTCTCTCTCTCTCTCACCTTCATCCTTCTCTTTCATTCCTCCATGTTCCCTCTCCTTCTCATTTCTCTCCTTCCCTTGCTTCTCTCTCTCCCTCCTTCACATTTCTATTTTTTATCCTGTCTCTGTCCTTCTCTCTCTCTCTCTCTCTCCCAGGCTTTGCAGCCCTGCTCTCAAAGGCTCAGTGGCGCAGTGCCGATGATCAGCGAGGGTTGCTCAGTAAGGAGCAGTTGGTGATGCCCAGCTTCCTGGAGCTATCCCTGGGGCAGGAGGAGAAAGGGCAGGTCGAGGTGGCGCAGGGGGAGAGCAGGGGGAGTTCGGAACTCAGTGATGCCCCCTGCAGCCTCAGCGCAGTCCCTGCACTTAACACACAGGGAGCACTGGATAGGGCAGTGGGTGGGGCACCTCCTGACAGGGCGGAGTCAGAAGCTCAGAGCCACTCCCCCTTATCCAGGCCTGACGGGTCCTTCTTCTGTTCAGAGTTGTCCCGAGAAACAGTGGTGTGAGTGTATGCGTGACTGTGAGCATGCGTGCATGCGTGTGTGTGTGTGTGCGTGTGTGTGAGGGTGAATGTGCGTGTGTGCACGTGTGTGTGTGTGTGTGTGTGTGTGTGTGTGTGTGTGTGTGTGTGTGTGAGTGTGTAAGAGAAAATGAGCATTTGAGCATGTGTGTGAGGGTGAGCCTGTGTGTGTATGTGTTTGGGAGGGAAAGCCTGTGTGTGTATATGTGAGCGTGAGCATGTATTTGTTTGGGCGACTGAGCGTGTGTGTGTGTGGCCATGACATGCTGTGAGTGTATAACCTGGTGTGAGTGCATGAGTGTGTTACTGAGTGAATCCCTGACAGTGAGTATATAAATGTGTGACAATGCCTATTAGCATGTGTATAGGTGTGTAAAGATGTTTGTACCTGAAAGTGCGTGAGTATGAGAGGATTTAAGTGTGTGCATGTAGAAAGGTGTGGCATGTGATCATTTTAAAAGTACTGCTCACGCATGCAAAGGACTTGATTACCCATGTCTGTTTCTATGTTGTATGTGCATATGTAAGTAAGGAAAAGGGAGAAGGCGAAGTAGGCACTGATCACATTGTAATTAAAGACATTTTATGACATCTAACAGCAGGCTGTATGATAAAGTGCATATTCTAATTACCAGGATTACTGTATTTATTTTGCATGACTTGAAAATGGCCCCTTTGAATAGAGATGAGTCAGCTAGCATTTTCATCTGCGGTGGGTCATACTCAAATGTGTTTTTGAACATTGTAGGGTCCAGTAAATGCTCGCATCACTCATTCCCTGCCTGTTTCCTTTTCTCTTCATTTGGTGGTTGAATATTAAAAAAATAAAAACTGAAGCATGACGAAATAGTGTGCAAACTGTATTTTCGCAAACACAACCCCGGAGCAACGTAGGGGGTGATGTTTTTAAGGAAGAAGAATAAGGCTGACTGGAAGTACCGCTGTTAGGGGAACATGAAACTCAGACAGGTGCTCTGGGTCATCATGATGGGTCTGTTACATGAAAGACTTGGCCTTTGGTGTGGAGGGGAGAAGGAGTGAGAGAGAGAGAGAGATAGATAGATAGATAGATAGATAGATAGAGAGGGAGTAGTAAAAGAGAGAAAGGGAGTGAGAGAGCAAGTGAGAGAGATAGAGCAAGAAACAGAAAGCGAGAGAGATAGAGGGGTGAGATAGATAGATAGATAGATATAGAACGAGTAGTAAGAGAGAGAAAGAGAGAAAGGGAGTGAGAGAGCGAGTGAGAGATGGAGAGAGAAAGCGAGAGATAGAGAGAGAGAAAGAAAAAAGAAAGCGAGATAGAGAGAGAGAGATGATGTGATAAAATATCAGCCAAAATATGAGAAGCACCCCTGAGAAATTGCTTTAGCTTTAAGTATCTGAACTATAATTACAGAAGCATCGACAGAGGACGTCCTATTAATTTGAAAGGTAATTCACTTATGTCCGGTTACAAGAGGCCTGAGCTGAAGCGCTTCTCTAATTAAGCCGCAGAGCTAGATGAGGATGGTCAGAGGCACCAAACAGCTGGTGTAAGGATTGCTGACGTGTCTGTGGCAAAAAACTGCAAAACTATTTAGGGTGGTAAGGGGAACTGCGTCAAAAATTATGAGCACATTCGCCAAGCATTCAAAACAGGAAGAGCTACAGAACTGTGACCACAAGTCAATGCTCACTGAGAGGGACAGACAGAGACATGGTGGGACAGTTTCTCTCAAACACGGAGCCACAGCTACAAAAATCACCACAGAAATGGATCAATCTTTGGATGAGCCACGTTCACAAAAAAACAGTATATTCTATGCTTCACAAACATGTCGTCCCATTTGTAAGTGGTGCGAAGGCACAGAAATCATGTGTACGCCACTTCCTTTGAGGATTTCAGATTTAATCAAAACAAACTTGACATTAAATATTCATGCAAAATTAATAAGATTATGCACATATGCAAAATTCCAAGTTGATCCTGAGTAATTAAATAAAAACTGCATGCCATTTTGCTTTCCCAGGGTTTCATAAATCAGGATATTTTTTTTCACTCTGCACCAGTTTTCTGTTTTTGCGCGTAAGCAATATGTTAGTATGAAATACACACAAATTTAAAAAAAAAAAAAAAAAAAAACCGGCTCTTGGTATTAATGATTGCATTTCCAAAGGCCACCCAATGCATATGTATATGTATGCTACATATGCAATCATGTTATTCTATGAGAGGCCGTTTGAGAGAGAATTCATATTTGCTTTCACAGGTACTATCATACTGTCACACAAACACCATCATTCTCTCATATACACACCATCATTCTCTCACGCACACGCTATTATACTCTCACACACACCATCATTCTCACGCACACACACACCATCATTGTCACACACACACCATCATTCTCTCACGCACACACCATTAATCTCTCTCACACACACACACCATCATTCTCCCTCACACACACCATCATTCTCTCACACACACACCATCAATCTCTCACACACACACCATCATTCTCTCATGCACACACTATCATTGTCTCACACACACACACTATCATTCTCTCACACGCACACCATCATTCTCTCATGCACACACCATCATTCTCTCACACACACCATCATTCTCTCACACACACACCATTATTCTCTCACGCACACACTATCATTCTCTCACACACACCATTATATTCTCTCATGCACACCATTATATATTATACTCTCATTCTCTCTCCTTTTACACCATCATTCTCCCTCACACACACCATCATTCTCTCACGCACACATCAATCTCTCACACACACAAAATGACAGTGAATGTAAAACAGAATGATAGTGTATGTGAATGAGAATAGGTGATTGTGTGAAAGGAGTTTGATTGAATTAGTTTGAAAGAAACGGATTCTCTCTCACACACAACCATCATTCTCTCACCCTTCCGTTCACACTATCATTGTCTCACACACACACTACATCATTCTCTCACACACACACTATAAAATTGACCATCATTCTCTCACGAACCAGAAGGGAAGTATACCTGATCATGTCTCTCATCATTCTCTCACACACATACATCATTCTCTCAAACACACCAGTTTTAATATTCTACTAAATGGACTGGGGGATCATTCTCTCTCTCACACACCATCATTCTCTCAAGTTTAAATACCATCATTCTCTCCAAAACATCCATTATACTCTCACACAAACTTAAACTTGTTCAAGTGACAAAATGACAGTGAATGTAAAACAGAATGATAGTGTATGTGAATGAGAATAGGTGATTGGTTTGAGAATGAGTTTACCTTATATTATAATAAGTGAAAGGAAAGAAACGGTTCCGTAATTTATATGTGCTGGAATTGCAAGCACTTCTGTCAATGAAGGTTAGTTTTAGGCTGTGCAAGATGGACTATGGAAAAGCTATAGCATTATATAATTCCTGCTGTCACCCAGCGGAAACAAGGAACAGATGGTTCCAGTTGACTGATGCAATAGCAGCGCCCAGGTCTTAACTGGCCGGTGCATGTGCTGGACCGTATGAAACCGAGAACCTGACGGGACAGTGGTGGGACACGATTAAAAAAAATTAATTAGAGGCTTTGTAATTAATTAACTGATATCGATTAATCTGGAACCATCTGTCCCTTGTTTCCGCTGGGTGATAGCAGCCGGTATATAATGCTATAGCTTTACCATAGTCCCTTGTAACTACTCGTGAACTATACGCTTGCACAGCCTAAAGCCCCGCTTTCATTATTTTCTATTGCTAAACCAAACCATTGACAGAAGTGCTGCGAGATTCCAGCACTTATAAATTTACGGAACCCCGTTTCAATTTTCCTTTTACTAATTATAATATAAGTGTAGCCTAATACATTTGCTCAAACCATTTAAATTTTATTATTTACTCGGCTACATAACGGGGCTTTAGATCCTTAAAAAGCGAAGTCGCGGAGTAAACCAGCTTCGTGCAATTTGCGTTCGTCATAGCTAGTAGGCTATGAGCCTACGTGTCATGCGGATGTTTTGTCGCGACGCAATTACATAGATTATTTAAACTCTGAAATGGATATTGCCTTCGCAAGTAATTGAAACATGAGACCCGTTTTTCCCCCAGTCCATTTAGTAGCAATATTAAAACTATACTTCACTTTTGGAATGGAATTGCAATGAATGATGTTCTATGCTTCTCTTCTGGCGCTTATATTTCACTTTTTGAATAATTAGGATGATAGACGAGCGACACTACGCTTTTGGTGCAATCAGGTATACTTTCTTCTGGTGCTATACTTGCTTTTCGAATGCAATTGGAAAGAATAACGAGCTATATTTCAATTTTATAGTGTGATATACTTCACTTTGGTGCTATAGTACTCCACTTTCCGGATGGAATTGGGATGAATAACGAGCAACACTTCACGCTTTCAAATGGATTTAGAAAGACGTTGCTCCCGAGACGAAAAGCATGCAGTTTTTTTCACCATGCTTCCTTGTCGAACGGGAGGGTGGATATGTCCGTGAAATCCTGCTTCTGACTAAATTTTCAAAGATTTCAATTATAACCAATCAGAACTGAGAATTTAATGCTACATCCGTTTCCATCAAACTAACTTCCGTTTTAATCAAACCTTCTTACACAATCACCTATTCTCATTCACATACACTATCATTCTGTTTTACATTCACTGTCATTTTGTCACTTGAACAAGTTTAAGTTTGTGTGAGAGTATAATGGTGTGTGTGTGAGAGAATGATGGTATGCGCGTGAGAGAATGATGGTGTGTGAGAGAGAATGATGGTGCGTGTGAGAGAGTATAATGGTGTGTGTGTGAGAGAATGATAGTGTGTGCGTGAGAGTATAATGGTGTGTGCGTGAGAGAATGATGCTATGTGCGTGAGAGAATGATGGTGTGTGTGTGAGAGAATGATAGTGTGTGTGTGTGTGTGAGACAATGATAGTGTGTGCGTGAGAGAATGATGGTGTGTGCGTGAGAGAATGATGGTGTGTGTGAGAGAGAATGATGGTGTGTGTGTGTGTGTGAGAGAGAGATTGATGGTGTGTGCGTGAGAGAATGATGGTGTGTGTGTGTGAGAATGATGGTGTGTGTGAGAGTAGAATAGCATGTGCATGAGAGAATGATGGTGTGTGTATGAGAGAATGATGGTGTTTGTGTGACAGTATGATAGTACATGTGAAAGCAAGTATGAATTCTCTCTCAAACGGCCTCATATTATTCCATGATTTTTTATTGTTTGCAGTAATATACTGCACACCCCATGCAATTATTCATGATAATAAAGCACTGCGAATTGAAATTTTAGAGTGATATAGGCTTTTGATATTCCTTAATTTTAGCCCTATCAGGGAATCAGAATACCAGCAAACTTTGCATATTTCCACACAGGAATATCCTAAAAACAATGATTCTGTGACACAAATACTGTACAGACAGCAATACAAATACACTGTAGAAAAATTAAGCATGATGCATATACAAAAAAATAAAAAAAACAGCAAACAAAAATACAAAACATCATAACCTCAATTATTCACCTACACCCTTCAGTAATGCAGGGTATGTACCCCAGCCTCACACAAAACTCAAGTTTGGCTTACAGCAG
Source organism: Gymnothorax javanicus (assembly GCA_029692085.1). Taxonomy (NCBI): domain Eukaryota; kingdom Metazoa; phylum Chordata; class Actinopteri; order Anguilliformes; family Muraenidae; genus Gymnothorax; species Gymnothorax javanicus. The sequence goes on along the minus strand of CM056199.1, from coordinate 1,528,731 downwards.
GCCAGAGAGAAAGTGTCTATGTGCGCGGCGCGCGTGTTTGCGTGTGAGTGTGTGCGTGTGTGTGTGAGAGAGAGAGAAAGAGAGAGAGAGATATACACAAAGAAAGTAAAATAGGGAGGAGAGAGAAAGAGGTATCGTTATTATTTTTTTCCTCGTCATGAGCCGAACTGTCTACCGGTAGCTCAGTGATTCTTACTGCTCTGCCTGTCAGAGCTGGAACAGAAGCGACTGGATTTAAGGCACAGAACACCAGCGGCGGCCAGGTAAGACTACTGCACAATCTACAATAAAAATAATAATAATAATATTAATAATAATAGATCCATAGGATGTAGCAGCTTAGCTTAGTGGGCGAGTGATAGTGAGGGTTTTTTGCTCATATTTGCAGATTTTTTCCGTATCATATTTTTTTTACATTCCTTTAACCATATTTCAATCTACTAGTGTGTGGGATGTGGGGAGATTAAGGTTGGGTAGAGTCCAGCTGATAATGAGAGCACTGAGTAATGCAGAAACTATCTGCAACCTTATAACTGGATTGTGCATTTTGCATGACGTGATAATCCCTTGGTCTGCAAGTTGTCTCACGCAACTGAGTAAATGCATCATGTGGACATGTATGTTTACTTCTTTATTTTTAATGACAGGAGAGAAATGGAGTCAAAAAAAAAATTCTCTGTCCTTTTAGGCTCTGAGTCAAAAACAACAGTCATTTAGTCAATTATTATTGTAAGAGGTTCCTAGAGGAATTTTCGGTTTCCTTTAAATGTTGTTGTTTAAATGAAATACAGAATGACGGCAGTATCACTACAGTACATACAGGGGAAATGGCTAACTAATCTCACACATGAACAGTACCAATAAGTACAAAACACACACACACACATGCACGCACGCACGCACGCACACACACATACACAGGCACCGATCCACTACCTCACTCACATGCTCACACTAACTCTGACTCAGACAGGTACACACACACTGCAAGCATGACTCACTGCAGCAACCTGGTGCTCAGTAACAAAGGTAGCAATATCCCTGCAGCACTGGTAGCTTACCTTGCCCATTCAACGGCATGGTTCTCGTGCAATGCTGAAAGCATTAGTACTGATGTAATCTTCTAGAAGGATCTACTGATAATTAAATATATTGAGCTGAATATACTGAAGCAGATTCCCTGATTCAGTGGCTTTAGCTGCAGCATGGCTTTACTTTCAAGATGCTTAAAGCCGAGTTCTTGAAAAGCAGTCAGCAATCTAAATTGACAGACAGTCAAGACAAACAGACAGACATCTGGCAAGAGTGAGCTCAAATTGACTTTGAAACTTTGATTGACTTTGAAGAGTTGATTTACCCCTGAACGTTTTACCGTGTAAAATACAATTAATGTATGGGTTAATTGAGACACGTCATTTGTCTGGTGAAGTTTGTGGGGAAAGTTTAATGTGTATCAATATAAGACCATGGTCATCATGGTATAACAGGCCAACGTGAGACACACCTTTGTATTTTGTTTACCTAGAGAAGTTGCTGTGGACCGCCATACTGCACCTCCAAGGAGTAGTTCTGAGGAGAACGACCGCAGATTAGTGTTCTTATATGGAGGCGAGATCAGATAAGGTAATCAAACCTGATAGTTATCAGATGGACTTTCAACTTCTTAAGACTGAGTGTAAATTCAAGTGGCCAAGCGTGGTAGTTTGTCATCATTCAAGCCTTACCTTAACCTGAGAGTTGACAGAGTGGCTATTCCCCCAACTGTTGGTGGAACAGAGAAGAAGGTTACTCTTATTCCCCCAACTGTTGGTGGAACAGGGCGGAAGGTTACTCTTATTCCCCCAGCTGTTAGTGGAACAGGGCGGAAGGTTACTCTTATTCCCCCAGCTGTTGGTGGAACAGGGAAGAAGTTACTCTTATTCCCCCAACTGTTGGTGGAACAGGGCGGAAGGTTACTCTTATTCCCCCAGCTGTTGGTGGAACAGGGAAGAAGGTTACTCTTATTCCCCCAACTGTTGGTGGAACAGGGCGGAAGGTTTCTCTTATTCCCCCAACCGTTGGTGGAACAGGGAAGAAGGTTACTCTTATTCCCCCAACTGTTGGTGGAACAGGGCGGAAGGTTTCTCTTATTCCCCCAGCTGTTGGTGGAACAGGGCGGAAGGTTACTCTTATTCCCCCAACTGTTGGTGGAACAGGGCAGAAGGATACTCTTATTCCCCCAACTGTTGGTGGAACAGGGCGGAAGGTTACTATTATTCCCCCAACCTTTGGTGGAACAGGGCGGAAGGTTACTCTTATTCCCCCAACTGTTGGTGGAGCAGGGCGGAAGGTTTCCCTTATTCCCCCAAATGTTGGTGGAACAGGGCGGAAGGTTTCTCTTATTCCCCCAACTGTTGGTGGAACAGGGCGGAAGGTTACTCTTATTCCCCCAAGTGTTGGTGGAACAGGGCGGAAGGTTAATCTTATTCCCCCAACTGTTGGTGGAACAGGGCAGAAGGTTTCTCTTATTCCCCCAACTGTTAGTGGAACAGGGAGGAAGGTTTCTCTTTTTCCCCCGGCTGTCTTCATGATGCCGCGCTTCAGACGCTAACATTAAAAAGGCGCTAAAAGGTTTCATCGAAAGATGATGTTCGCAAAATATTCCATGCATTTCATTGGCTGAGAATCAATCACAAGCAGGATATTCACTGTATTTCAGATAGAAAGAAGCCAAAATTCAACAAAGATGCTAAAAGCACGTTACGTGCAGACCGTTGCTTCATGTAGATATGAAGTTTTTTGAGCCTGAAATGTTTATAGTTTAATAAATACAGTAGATAGTTTAAAGCCTGGAATAAATGTGTTAACAGGTTTTTATTACAGATGTTCCTCTTCATTCTATTCCGCAATGATGCTTCACAGTTTAGGCCTCTGTATAATGTCAGCATCAGCAAGTAACATGATTTAACTCAAGAAGGTAGACTTTGATTGTAACAGGAGAATAGTCAGTGCTAAATTCTAGCTGTTTATATCTTTTTGACCATGTAGCTTTTGCAAAACTGACCAGTAAGGGATAATAAGCTCAGCTTTTTCTTTGGAATCTGATGCCCTGTGGAATTGTGAGAAAATAAAATTCTGACTTCGACACCACTCAACGCAACACAGCAACAGATGTTGCAAAGTCATCATGGTGAATCCCCACTACACAATCTGATATCGCAGTGTTGTTCTGAGATCAACAAAATAATGTTCGTCCAGGAGTGACATTACAGTCCACCAATGAACAGCACCAATCAATACAGCTGGAGAGTGGTGTAAAGTTAGCTTGCTACTTTTGGCAAGCTTCTCGAGCTGATGAGCAGAAATTTGCAGGGATGCTTATCATCGAGAAAACCCGAAACATGTGGTATTTGCCTCGTAAGCTTTATTTTTCTCATCTCTTTTACTCTAAAATTATCCACCTTCGCGGATTTTTCTGGTTCTAACTGCGAGCCGAAAGTCCTTACCAGCTACGTGCGATGCCCAGTGGTAAAGCCTTTGTGGTTTTGTGACATCATTAAGCAGAGTGGACTATTAAGTTGTTCCTGATGAACATTATCTTGTTGATCCTGGAACAGTACTTGCACGGCGATATCAGATTTTGCATCCATACTCAGAACGACAGAGATAAGATGATTATTCCCCGGAAACTCTCTTATGTTCAATCCGCAGTGCCCCAGTCACAGCCCCGAGAAGCAAGTGGTGAAAAACAGGTCCATGTCCACCGGGGAAATCCAAAGAGCCAAAAAGGTAGACTATTATTATTATTATTTTTTTGCTGTATTGCTGTCATTGTTTTGTTGCTGCTGTTTTTATTACTAGGATTCAAGAAGCACAGCTGCTAAGGCACCCATGTTTCTACCTTTTCTTAATCATCTTCTTCCTCTGGCGAGGGTGTCTATGGCAACCCCTAGAACCTTATGATAAAAAGTTTTGAATTTTGGCACACTCGTTGGGAACAGTTTCCAGATTTTTTTCTGGAAGTTTCCTGTCACCACCTCAAGTGCTCTCGCGTCACCTTATGCGTGCATGTTCTAAAATGTATACCTGATTTTCAAAAATGAAGTACCACTCGCTTCGATCAACGTTACTTTCAATCATGTTAAATTCTCCAAAATTCTTTGATGTATGAAAACCATACACGATACATGGATTGAGGACCCCATTCTTAGGAATCACAAAAAAATTGCATAATTTGACCCTTATGGGATGCTGCAATGATCAAAATGTGTTTTGACTGGGAACAGTTCGTCCAATGAATAACAAAAGGTCGCAAGTGACATTCCTGATGAAACCTGTTTTTCTACACTACGCGGTGCAGAAAAACAGGTTTCATCAGGAATGTCACTTGCGACCTTTTGTTATTCACGGGACGAGTTGATGTTTTCACAGACAGTCAGGCAGACAGATAAAACAGTAAACCTAGACTTGAGGTACCTTACAGGTTGCCCGAATGATAATTATTGTGTCTGGTAATTCAAACTAATATGGGAAGTCCAATGCTCGATGGCAATTTGTCACGTCAACCTGTTCGATGTGGCCACCTTGCTGGATTCCATCGAAAGGTTTAAAAATTTCTCTCAGGCCCCAAGTTTGGAACAACTTTCTCCAGATTTGCAACATATGATCTTCAGAGTAAGCCTCAAAAATTAATTGGATGGATTTTTTACTTTTAAAGCTGTACTCCCTATTTCAAGGCAAACAACCCAAACAGGACATGAACTCATATCTCAGTTACATGTAATCTTTGCTCAATTCGCTTAAAACTTGCAGTCAGTGTTTAAAGCCTTGCTTTTGGTATTGTCAAATCAAACTGCCGTAGCAAACCTGCACTGCTGGACTGTTTGGGCCTCTCATCCCTGCTTGCAACTATTATTATTATTATTATTATTATTATATCATATTATATTTTCTATCATTTTTATTATATTTTTCATTTGTACAGTTCATTTACCGTTTCAGACAGCATATCTCCAGCCCCAACTAGAAAAGACTGGATCTAATACTGAATTACTTCAGTTTTTGTGCTATATTGGTTACTGCCCATTCATCACTGAACAATGAGAACCCCCTGGTGTTCATTTTTGGAATAGCACAACGGTTGAATACGTCCCATCCTCAAGAGTCTTTGAATTTGTTCAAAGCCAGTCCTGCCCAATCCTGTTTCTATTTGAGCAGACCTCATTCAAGTCCTAACAGGGACAACTAGTATAACACAGTAATACTAGTTGTCAAGCCAACAAGATCATTTGCAGTGTGGCTTTTAAGAGGTGGAGTGGAAACATAAAAAAGCTAATTGATTATTTTCACCTCTACTCTCCCCTTATAGCCTTTTCGTACACCTCAGACATCTTTGCCTGTGAGGGCAGACGCTGAGAAACTTATGGTAAGTTGTCACGCTCGTGCCATATTTTAAAACAAACCAATGTGAATGCTTCTTTTCTGTCTGACTACAAAACCTCAAGATTTCAGCATTTCAAACCCTGCTCTTCTTTAGCTTGAGTTTACCAAAATGCCATATTAGCAAAAAATTGTTTATCCCCATTTCTGTGTTGTGACCCATTCAATCTGAGATAAAAAAAAAAACAAAATGCAGCAGATTTCAAAACTGTGGTAAGACTAATGAGTGAATGCTTCGCAATTTTCATTTCATACAGCCGATACTGTAAATTCATAGATTAACCTCAATAAATAAATCCCACCCGTAACTGCACTTTTAATAGTTTAAAATGGCGTATTGAGCAGCAGGTGATGAGTGGAATAGTTTATTTAGCACTTCCATGCTGAAGACTTCCATAAACACAAAAGTATTGTATTGTAATTTTATTGCAAATTCTACAATATGGCTTATTAGTGCCTCTAATGTAATGTATGTTTTCGTGCCTAAATTTCAGACAGTAAAACTAAGGACTTGTTTGTTTTATCCATTAACTCACTCAGATGACTTTGCGCATTCAGTCACTTCTGGGCTGAAAAATTGCGCAGATTAGCGAAACCAGACGGTTGGAACAAAATGCAGTGGTGGAATTTGGACTTTACCTCTCTGCTGGTTTTTCAGGAAACGTACTCGAGCTCAGATTCTCCCTCCTCATCCTCCGAGAAGCTGAAATGAGGCCTGAAGACTGAGAGAACACAAGGCTCACCCCTCCTACAAGGGCCCTGAGGTTTCCGATGGGACGGCGGTTACGGACGTGGTTCCCAAACACGGTCCTTGAGACCCACTGTGCGTGTTGATTTTTATTACAACCACAATTACAATCTCAAGACGTTTAAAAAGCAGCATTTGCTTCTCAATAAGTTGCTTTTCAAGTGAGAGAGATGTTTCATTCCTTGAAATCGTGTCATGACAGAAACTAGTATGCATTCCATGATGTTTAAAAGCCCAACGTTCAAATTGTATCTCTATTGCTAAAGTCCAAGAAAGAAAGCCAAGGTGGCAATATGTTTTTATTGAACAAATGCAAAACTGCGGTCAATCAATAAGCAGCTAATTAGGTTTCTAAATGCTGGTGTTTAACTCTCTGGTGTCTAAGCCATATTTAGCATTTTTTACGGAATTCTACTCATTATTTCAAGAGCTACCCTAATAGTATAGATCTGTAAATAGTTGAGATGGGATAATCTCATGGTATTCCATTGTGCAATGTGTTTCAGATCAGTGCTGCTAAGTATGGCTGCCACGAACATGACCAGTCAGAAACACAGCCTGATTGGTCAAAAGTCAGGAATGCAGCCTCTGACTGGTGAACACGGAACACAGAAAAAATGGACAAATGATAGCAAAAGACAGTCCAGTGGTGGTTTTATCATTATGGATTTATTACACTACTACCCCCCCCAAAAAAACAAAAAACCCATTGCTGATCAAGGCTGGATTACAAACCTGCCAAAGCCTTTGAAATGGCGCAAGGCTTAGTTTCGGGGAGAAAAAATATTCCATATATTGTATTAAATATCTCCAGAATGCTGAATGTGATTAAGCAAACATTTTTTCAAGATATTCACTTTTTAAACTAAGAATTATTATCAAAATAATTCTATTAGAAATTGCAACTTAAAACACTGAGTTTCTGCAGCATCACAGTGGTTGCCATGGCAACGGCTGTTTTAATGAATATATAGATACTTAGAGAAACACAGTTATTGAGATAACTGAACAGTGTTTGGTTATAATTTCAGCTGTAATGTGAAGGAAAAAACATTCCTAATGTCACTACAGAGCTTTTTTTCCAGGTTTCTATGTTCTAGTATTGATTTTGACCCCCCTAAATCAATTTCGGCAGGAAACAACTAATTAAATATGCATGTTTTGATTTACTCATATTCAGAGGTACATATTGCAAAAAGAGCTCTGTACAGACATAGATCATCACAAAATGAAGAAAACTGCCAAATATGAAGTTAATTGGATGTACAGTTGCTGAGAAATCTGTATTTTCTTGTTGAAAATCTGTATTTTTTGAAAAACGTGATTTTAGTTTGGCAGTAATAATGTGATCAAGTTTGACAGTAATTTAGTATTTTGTTTTCAGTGGTTTTTAGGAATAAAAGGCATTTAGTATTTTGTTTTTAGTGGTTTTAGGATTTTTTTTTTTTTCTTTTTTTCAAGGCACCAGCCTCATAATTAACTCCCTGTCCATTCTTCATTCTGTGTTTCTTCCCAAGTTTTACGAATGGAGGCTTGTTGACCATCTATTAACGTTTCTTTTTTCCAAATGTTCTAGTCGCGACTTTTTACGGACTGTTTCACACGTTTTTCTGTCCATTTCATGTTCTTACCTTTCATTGAGTGTGCCCCTGTTGCCTTTTGCCAAGTTTCATAGGTCCCCTTAAGCAAATCTCTTCAGAAAACCAAACGCCAAGAGGCAACTCTGTGCATTAGTTATTTTGTGCATTAGTTGATTTAGGGTGTTTGTTGCATACCACCGCCAGGTGGCAGAAAAATCCAAAAGCACTTAAAAGACTTAAAATCTCTGCCAGCATAGCTGGATTTGAACTTCGGCCTATATCTCAGCTGTACTTTGGCCTAGATATGCCAAAATTTTATCACTTGTTCCTCTTGTACTACTCTAAGATCCTGCAAAGTTTGGTTAAAATCTATGCGGCCGTTTTTGAGATATCCTGCTAACAGACAAACAGACAGACAAACAGATAAATGCCAGCAAAAACATACACCTCCTTGGCAGAGGTGAATAACGCCAAATTGGTTTTACTTATTATACAATTTGCTTTGTCTTTGAATGGTTAGTTTTAGTCACCATGTGTCCTCAGTTTCACCAATTAAACACCAATTCATTGTTTAATTTAATCAATTTCAAATTTCCACTATTTATGCAGTACTAGTCATTTCCAAACAACAAAATATTTACTGATCCTTTAAGGTTGGTAAAATGAAAAAGAATTTACAACCCATTAAAATTCTGAGATTGCAACTGTGGTTGGAATTTTCCCGGGCTACTTTGAGATATATAGCAGCCCAGGTAATATGTGTGATAAAAATGGTTTGGCGTCAAAAAATGTCCCCAAAATAAAACAAATCAGTTCTACCTTCCAATATATCCTACCTGATTTGTTAGTCAAGATTGTTTTCTGCTGATCAGCTGTATTTTTTAATTAAAATTCCCATCGATAGAAGGTAAAAAAAATATGTTTACGATGACTGTTTGAATTTAGCTCCTTTCCTTCATCTTCTAATGGCTTATATCAGCAACTGCGCGTGAGCACAAAAGGACAAACTTTATCACCCTTAACACCCCTCTGAGGGGTTTTCAACATCTCAGAATCTTAGGTTCTTGTTGTTTGCTCATGTGCAGTTGTCAAAGGGTGGATTTCTCAAAATGGCTGAGTTCAACATTTTCTCGCATGCTGGCAGAAAAGGTCTATTAGTCGGGTAAGTAAACAGCTAATCAGTTTTACTATTTATAAGCCAAAAAAAAAAAAAACATTTAACCAAAGGTGTAGAGATGAACGTGAACCTCAAGAGGCCAGCTATGGCTCATTTTCAGAAATGTTCACTAATGTAAATTGTCCCTGTCAAATGAACAAAGACTAAAATGTGTAATATTTGATGATTGAATATGACTAACTCCATTCCCGCTTTCTCGTCATGTAAAAATGAAGACCTGCGTGCAAGAAGTACTTAAGTCACAGAATGTCAGTTTTGAGATACTGATGGTCAAAGTTTTCAAAACATGCTGCAGATACTTTTTTTTCAAGGTAGCTTATTATGGACTTGTGCGCTAGTTCTAGGGGCAAAACATACTTAATCACCATTTTTTTGTGGAATGATTCTCCTTTAATACCGAGAAATCGAGAAAAGTAGCTTTGGACTTCGGTTCTTTTTGTGACAAAATGGCTGAACTTAAGCAGGGTTTACACATAGGCATGATATGTTACGAATATCATTTTCCCGTCATTCGTCGAACATTCGTGACATTCGTAACGTGACTTAACGCATCTGAATAGGGTTCTTAACAGTGCGTGTTGGTTCGTGACATTCGTGATATTCGTGGAGCATGTTTTTAGCTGCCAAAAAATCTTCCATGAATGTCACAAATCACCCTCGATTCGTGGAGTTCGCAACTGAGCGTGTCAATTCGTGGTGATTAGTGGTGATTCGTAATAGAGCGTGACAGCATTCGTAGTGTATTCTTGCCATTCTTTGAGCCCATACTGTCACGCGTTGTTACGAATCGACACGAAAGCTGTCAAGAACTGAACTGAATGATGCGTGACGCCTCTGCCCCGAATCATCAAATTCAATTCAAATTCGTGAGCCTCGGTCACGAATTTAGATTCGTGGCATTCGTGACTTGTCGTCGTTATGTGTAAACCCAGCATTAGGTACTTTTTGTGGAAAAAATCACGAACTTGAGTACTTTTAGCACCACTTGTTTAACACTAATACAACTTGGTAAAATCTAATGTCACTTAGACAAATCAGAAACGAACATTCGAAATGCAGAAACCATTCAAACCATTCTGGATTGCTTCCATGGTCGCCATTTTCTGTGCTGGTCATGTGACTCATTCCGGCATTTTGATTGGCTAGTCATGGACTTGGGAACTCATCACACAAATTTTATGGACTTGAGCACTTCTTGCAGAAAATTTTAGTGGATTCCGAAAACAACATATAATAACAATAAATAGGGGTGAAGTACTTCTTTTTTCCTAATTTTGGTATCAAATGATTCTTTTATCAGTACAGATTCCAGAACTGGTGCCAGCTCGATTTTTTCAAAAATGTGATTTAGCTTCTTCTTGCATGCAGGTTTTCAAATGAAAATTAGAATATAGATTTAGAACATTTTAACTTTTACTTGGGCTGAACTGCCTTCCCCTCCATTTTTGTAGGGCCTGTTCAATTTTTCTTTTTTAGTGAGAAAGAGGGAAACCATAGTGAATTACTGCAAAAAAGGCAGTAGTGAACTAACAGTTGATGGGAAAAAAGGATTGCGCGCAATCTTTCACAGGATTTACGTCTTGGTTCAGTCTTAGGACTGTATGTTTGTTAAGCTCAATGCCTTTCTGGCTACTGTTCAGCTACTGTTGCTTGTTAAGTCCAAATATTTAGTTTTTCCTTGTCCATTTTGTTCACCCTGCCAGGAACTGTGGGAGAGAAAAATCATTTAAATGTCACAAAGCCATTTTTGAATGTCTGAAACTTCAAACTATAACTGCAAACATTGAAAATCCATGGTACAAGTTGTAATTTCATGGTATATAACTGTCCTCTCTGTCCGTGAATGGTATGTTATATTCTAGCATGTAAGATCCAGGAAGCTCTCCACATTGCTCTGAATCACAGTGGTCAAAGAGGAGTAAGTCAGAAAATGATTAATTGTCGATCACTGTTGTACTGTAACAGTCAATATACGAACATCAACTGAATAATAAATAGCTCATTGTAACAATAAATACCTTAGTATACCCCAAGTCTTCATACCGTGTATCTATATTCGTTAACAGTCTGGCAGGCACAAGATATTGATATTTATTTTATTTGAGTTAAGTGGCTAAATGACGTCTGCTGGTGTTCAACGTGTTGCTTGAGATGATATCGAGGGCTGACTGCAATAAACCTTTATGTCCAATGTAAAACATCTGGACATATCTGTTTATTGCAGTCAGCCCTCGATATGTACATGTAAAATCATTCTAGATATAAATAAATGTTTTTAATATCTAGATGCTTGTGTAAACACATACCGTATATTTCACGGCATCAATAACACATTTTCCATTTAACTCATCTCTGTCATTGATAAAAAGTGCTATGTTATTAAATTTGTTGGCTATTATTCACTATTACCCAAGTGTTATGTGTTAAACACTGATTTATCTTGTGGGATGATTGCTTGCAGAAATGTTTGGTTGAGACAAAAAACAAAATTTTCATTGGAATGTGTAGAGTCGGTCCTTTGAAAATACGTCCGTAATTCTCAAAAGCCTGAATGCAATTGAAGTAACTGAGTAAGTGTGCTTTAAATTTGTTCAAATTTGCAGCCTCATTTTCAAAGTCTTTACTGAAATGTATTCACCAATGGCGGTTCCACTGAAAATGCTTCCCATTTACAGGGATCTCGTTGTATCGATGTCAGACAGAACAGTAGAACAGCAAGTACTGAAGAATTGAGAGAGGGAAGGGTTAAGTCTTAGGGCTAAGAGTCTTCCTCAAGGGCCCAATGGCAGAGTTCTTCCCGAGAGCCATCTTGCCAGATGAAATTCAGGGTCCCAAGCCCAATTGTGGGCTTGAGCCAGCAACTCAACAGTTGCCAGCAAACCTCCCACAAGCCTACCCAGCCAAAAATACAAATAAGGTATCCTCCTTTGATGCACATGTCTTCTTAGACCAGGGGTAGCTACGCCTGGGTTGCCTTCGCATTATCTTTTTTGCTCTGGGAAATATCTAATGTCTAAAAAATGACCAGGAAGTATCATGATAAGTGTATTTAAATTCTCTAACTGGTAAAGGGCATCTAAAGTCGATTCCCATTGTTTTTGTTTATTGGCCAACTAGCGAGCCGCGCCTGCGCAAACGATCCGAAACAGAAGAATTATCTACGCATGTACGCGAAACATTGGTTTATGAATTAAATTGGTCATGTGACAATTCAAGATGTCAACAAAAGCAAGTGATTTGTTGGTAAACATTGAGGGATTTGTTTGTAAACATTGGACGTTCAATGTCCCGTCTGAGAGTCGACTTCAGATGCCCTTTAAGGAAAGGTGCTTCAATGCTTCTTAACTTATCACTTTGGAACAGGAAACACTGCAGTGGTTCAGAAAGACAGGTGAGATGAGTTAATTGTTTAATCAACTGCTTGAATTGATCAATTAAGTTTAGAGTAGCACCAAAAACCAGCTCGACCTAGTGCCCTTCCAGACCAGGGTTAATTGGATATCCCTGTTGACTATCCAAAAGAAGGAAGAGGATGTGTTTTCAACACTGGGATGCTCCTACTTTGGACCTTTCCGACCTGTCAGTCAAGTGTACAATAACTACCGTTGTGGTTTCCATTCAGAAATGTATTAGTATTTTCGAGATCCCCCCCATCCTCAAACAATTGCAGAGAGACAGACTCTTCAGAAAATTAGACTTTATTCAGGTTTATGAACCAGTACAAAGCAGAGTTCTTGTGGCACAAGAAGAACTGACATTCTGCTTTTTGCGCCTAGTCTTTAAGAGAACTGTTTAAGAGAACTTTTAAATGGGTCACAGGTCGTTCCAGAGACAGGCAAACCAAAACACTACCTACGTGCCCTGATAACAGCAACCAATAGATTAAAATATCACATTCTTGCAGTCTAATATTGGTTATACATATTTATTAGTAGCATGCAGAGCATGCATAACTAAATGATTTATAAATGCATGATTATGCATTTATGCATAACCTGACTTATTAGTCAGGTCATTGGTCAGCTCAATGCACCCTCTGTTGGCAATTTTGAGCAGAGCAGCCAGTCGGTTGATGACATACAAACAGCGGGAGCAATTGAGTTGACTAATAAGGGACTCGCTGCGCTCGCCCCAATAATTCATATAACAGCGGTGGTACTATAATCAAAACTGCTAACATGAAGCAAGCATGCATAACCATATGATTACTGATGAATAATACTGAATAATGCTGATGACTGAACAGATATTGACTGAATCAACTGAATGAATATTAATCAAAGCAGAAATTACCTGAACAAATTTTGATTGAATCAACTGAACAGATATGAATCAAAGCTACAGAAATCAACTGCTTATGTGTGTGTGTGTGTGTGTGTGTGTGTGTGTGTGTGTGTGTGTGTGTGTATGTGAACTGCTTGTGTGTGCGTGTGTGTGTGTGCGCGTGTGTGTGTGTGTGTGTGTGTTACTGCTGCTTACATAATATGGTGACTGATTATTATCATTAATATTCTGGTGAATGTGATGAGTACTACTGAAATATGATCCTCAACAGCACCAAAAAGATTGTCTAATCTTACTAAGGTCCTGCCTACCCCGACAGCACCGCTGTATTGTCCCACAGTCAATGCAGGCTGTGTGTAGTAGTTAAGGTGTCAGACTTTATTGAAAATGGTTCTTTGATGCGCTCTGGGAAGTCAAGTCAAAGTCAGCTTTATTGTCAATTTCTGTTGCATGCTCCAGTCATACACAGGAATCAAGACGGTGTTTCCGTCCAACCCAAAGTGCAGACAAAAAAATTGTAAAAAGATAAAAGAGAAATAATAAATTCCAACTAGAATTGCATTTCCTGAAAGAAATACCAGTGCACGCAAAGCAAAGTTGTAAAATCAGAAAATCAATTCGCAGTTAATGATTTTTCAAAAAGCTAACAGTTGCACAGCAATCTATGAACCAACTTTGGGTCAGTATGCTTGAGTAGAAACAGTAAAGACCTGGGTAATTGTTACACCTTGGCCCTACTCACTTAGAGGAGAGAGAGAAAGAGAGGGACAGAGAGAGATGAGAAGAGGGATGTATGCACTATTGAAGTTACTTCATAACACACCGAGAAACACCATGGGGAAAACAAATATCACAGTATATGGATAGTGACAAACAGGAGTTGAAGCATGATTAAAAGAGAGCAAAGTTTTAAAAAGGACTGTGACACAGATTAAGGGAAAATACTAGGGATGGGTACTGAATTCGGTACTTTTATAGGTACCGACCGAACTCCGTCGGTACTACCGAGTACTGATTCACGTGAAATCAAACGGTACCATGTTTCGGTACCTAAACACATCCTTGTTACTGTGAGGGAGTGGAAGAGAAGGCGATTTTCCATACCAGACATGAACACAGCATTGCATGCACAAGAGCGTAATGACATCAGTAGCCGCGAGTTCAATCAACAAAGCAAGCATGGCTGATAGAAAGCGCTTGAAAGTACGGCTCCACTTTTCAAAATGCGATGCAGATTACGCTCGCTGCAATATTTGTGACGCGAAGAGCAAGGCCAGCAGCAGGAATTCTTCTAATCTGAGGAAGCACCTGGTTAAGCACAAGATTTTTCTCAAGGCTGAAGAGTGCACAATTTTCGACAGCCTCAGATCTATGGCTCTAACTCCCGCATTCGGCACCGTTAGCACGCCTGCATCCGTTAGCGACTCGTCGTCTGCAGCCAGCAACATGGGAGAAGAAATGGTCTCAACATTTGGTGATGGCAACAGCGACAATGACGATGCAAGTGCGGCATCATCATCTTCGTCTGCTCCAGGTAAATAAGCCTAGTGTTTAAGATGACGTTAGCTTGGCATTTTAACTTGCATTAGTTATCATTATCAGCTCGGTTCCTCGTACTTTGTAACGTTAACGTAAATGCTTGTTTTCATTTACAGGTCCGTCGGACCCATTGTAAACCCGCCCTAAAGTTAAAGTGAGAGCTGCAACGGTGACTCCCTTTACAAAAGCCAAGGAGACAGCCTTTTCCCGTCAGAGGGCAGATGAGTGTCACAGGGCTGTGACTGCATTTGTGGTTAAAGGAATGTTGCCCTTTGCAACAGTGGACACCCCACGGTTTAGGTAAATTATTGCTCTGCATAAAATTAGTGATTATGTGTGTGTGACGGAGCAAGCTGATGAAAAAGCAGTTATGTTTATTATTATTTTATTGTTGTTATTTGTAATAGGGAGATGACAAGGGCCCTGAATCCAAAGTACCCCCCCCCCCCCTATAAACACATTAATACCAGCTTGGTATAATGCTGAAAATGTTAATGTGACGGAGGAGCTCTGCTGTAGCTGAAGAGATGGACAGCATCCTGGATGACTTTGAGGTGAAGTCCAAAGTGGTAGCTATTACCGTTGACAACGCTGCCAACATGGATGTAGCTGTCAAGAAAATGCACGTTATGAAGATGGGGTGTTTTGCTCATACCCTGAACATAGCAGCCCAAAAGCTGTACAGTGTGAAAAGCATTGCCAACTAGTCAGGGAGGATACGGGCTGTTGTGCTGTGGCTAAGAAGAAATAGTCTTGCCAAGCCTGTCCTTAAAGAAAAACAGAAACTCCTTGGTAGGTAGAAGGTTAATAAAACACATGAGATGTTCATATCTTTACTATTTTAGACATGTAAATGATTTTAAATAATTCCACCAATTTCTACATTATTAATATTCTTACAACTATGTTACACTGGGGCAATTGTTTTTTTCTGTCTTGTCAAAGGCCTTGATGATCATTCTCAAATGCTGGATGTGAGAACCAGATGTAACAGCCTCTTCCTGATGGTGGAGAGGTTCATAGAACAATACCATGCCATCCAGGCTGCTTCGAGGGACCCACGCATCAAGAAGGCAAAGGACAGAGACAGGTATAGAAAATTGATGTAAAAAGTTGTGATATAACCAGTAAGAAAAAAATAAATTACACTTCTGCTGACATAAAACATTCTGTATCACGTTGCACTTTGGATTTCATGCCCAGATTAGAGAGAGTGTGAGATGATGACATTAGCAAGTGTGAGGACTTTGTGGGCACCCAGAGGGTCCGTTACACATCCACAATTGCAATCTCATCTGATAAGAGTGCCGCTGCTGGGCAGATCCTCCCCATCCTGGACAAACTAAAGGCCAAGTATGAGATGAAAGATGATGATTCTGCATTCAAGAGAGCCATCAAGGAGAAGGTCTGGGCAGACCTCTCCCATCGTTACTCAGTATGTACTTAATTGATACTTTTAATTGATTGATCATATTGTTGATGATACCTGTATTGATAATAATGTAGAGTTTTCTTCAGGCGAACTGAGTGAGTCAAAACCATGTGTTTGCACAAGTGGAAGGTACGGCAGAAAAAGTGTGGATAAACTGAGCCCATTCTTTTCAGTCCACTCGGGAGAATCGAGCTGCTACTCAGAACATCAAGTGCCGTGACCCGGATTCGAACCGGCGTTGCTGCGGACAGAACGCAGAGTACTAACCACTAGACGATCATGGCGCACAGTAAAAGGGAGATAGAAAAACTGTTCCATGTCCTGGTCGAGAAACTGGCTTGCCATAGTTGCAAATGTGGAGATGACGAAAACATTGCCTTTTTTCACAAGCTTGAATAAAATTATTCTTTTTATACTGTTCGGTTTCATGTTCTATATCACTGTGACAAAATCTTCTTGTGATTGTTAATCTTCATCTAAAAGTTTGCACAGCTGATTAGTAGAATGGGCCTGGTGTAGAACCTTGCTTATGATAATGGCAAATGTGGAGATGACGAGAACATGAACATTTTTTCACAAGCTTGCACATAAGTACATTTTTGCAATACTGTTCTGTTTGATCTGCCATTTCAATGCGAGAAAAAATTTTTGGGATTGCTGATCTTCACGGAAATAGCCGAACTGCTGATTAATAGGATCAGCTGTGCCACATTAGGTTTAATGCAAAAGTTACTCAGGAATTATGCGGTCGGGAAAGCTCTGCAGTGCAGCTTGGAGGACGGCAAAGTTTTCTCAATTCAACGAGTTGAAAATCAGAGATTCCCATACCGGGAGTTGAACCCGGGCCACCAGGGTGAAAAAAAAGGAATCCTAAACGCTAGACCATATGGGAAAGTTACCCACTGCACTTTGGAGGGAATAAAATTGGAATACTATGCACGACAATACTTGTTAACACAAGAACGATAGCACATTTCAGTCTTTTATTTTTCTCTCTCTCTTGAAGGTACAGTAGAAAATGTAGTTGAACTGTTGACAATGAGCCCCTTCTTTTTGGTCAACATGGGAGAAAGAAGCAGCAACCCTGAGGTTTGCGCCTATCAATTGTCCTGTCCCAGATTTGCACGGGGGTAGCAGGGGCTACAAACCGGAATGCTAAGCACTATATGGCTGTGGCCACACTGGTGAAATGGGATAGAATGACTGTTCCATTGCCCCCTGTAGAAATTTGCTGGTTGTCATCGCAAATGGGCAAAAGACAAGAACATTGCCCTTTTTTCACAAGCTTGGACAAAAGTTCATCCTTGTGATACTCCTCTGTTTTATCTGCTATGTCACTGTGAGAATATTTCCTCGCCATTTTTTATCTTCAGGTCAATGCTTGAACAGCTGATTAGTAGAAGCAGCTGTGCCACGTTAGGTTTGAAGCAATACTGAACAAGGACTTGCATGCTGAGGAGCACTCTGCAGTGCACCTCCAAAGATGTCTAAATCATTGCATTTGACAGAGTTAAAGTGAGCGATACCCATACCGGGAGTTGAACCCGGGCCGCCTGGGTGAGAACCAGGAATCCTTACCGCTAGACCATATGGGAAAGATGTCCAAATAGTCTACATCAGAATAACAAGAGGAAAAATACGACACATGATAACACATCAACACAGGAACAATAAGCGCATTCCAATCTTTTATTTTTCTCTCCTTTCAACTCGACCACACGCCTGTCCCAAAAATTGACCAGTCTTTTATTGGCTGAAAAGTTTAAAGGAAAGAGCGTCTACATGTAGAGTGAAAAAAGCCCGACTGTCTATGCCCCGCCGACAGTTGGGCAATCCTGAGATGGAGGCCTGATGGACATGCCTCGTACTTCAAACTTTTTAGCCTTATAAGGGCCAAAATGAAAACCTACAAGGTTGGACTGTCCTGCCCACAAGCTTAGGTTTGTCATACTGTTGAAGTGCTTGAGTCAAAAACTCACCTTCCCATATCAGGAGTCAAATTAAGGCTGCCTTGGTGAGGACAAGGTATCTGAATCCCTTGACCTTCAAGTAGTTTAAGTGCTAATTACAGTGGAATCATTTGTGTAACACTAGTATTGAAACAAAGCATGACAAGGTGCTGGATTGCTGGGACTGACCTGTATTGATAATAATGTAGAGTTTTCTTCAGGCGAACTGAGTGAGTCAAAACCATGTGTTTGCACAAGTGGAAGGTACGGCAGAAAAAGTGCGGATAAAACGAGCGCCCTCTTTTCAGTCCACTCGGGAGAAACGAGTTGCCAGTCTGAGCATCGAGTGCCGTGACCCGGATTCGAACCGGGGTTGCTGCAGCCACAACGCAGAGTGCTAACCACTATACGATCACGGCGCACAGTAAAAGGGAGATAGAAAAACTGTTCCATGTCCTGGTCGAGAAACTGGCTTGCCATAGTTGCAAATGTGGAGATGACGAAAACATTGCCTTTTTTCACAAGCTTGAATAAAATTATTCTTTTTATACTGTTCGGTTTCATGTTCTATATCACTGTGACAAAATCTTCTCCTGATTGTTAATCTTCACCTAAAAGTTTGCACAGCTGATTAGTAGAATGGGCCTGGTGTAGAACCTTGCTTATGATAATGGCAAATGTGGAGATGACGAGAACATGAACATTTTTTCACAAGCTTGCACATAAGTACATTTTTGCAATACTGTTCTGTTTGATCTGCCATTTCAATGCGAGAAAATATTTTTGGGATTGCTGATTTTCACGGAAATAGCCGAACTGCTGATTAATAGGATCAGCTGTGCCACATTAGGTTTAATGCAAAAGTTACTCAGGAATTACGCGGTCGGGAAAGCTCTGCAGTGCAGCTTGGAGGACGGCAAAGTTTTCTCAATTCAACGAGTTCAAAATCAGAGATTCCCATACCGGGAGTTGAACCCGGGCCGCCTGGGTGAAAACCAGGAATCCTAACCGCTAGACCATATGGGAAAGTTACCCACTGCATTTTGGAGGGAAAAAAATTGGAATACTATGCACGACAATACTTGTTAACACAAGAACGATAGCACATTTCAGTCTTTTATTTTTCTCTCTTTCTTGAAGGTACAGTAGAAAATATAGTTGAACTGTTGACAATGAGCCCCTTCTTTTTGGTCAACATGGGAGAAAGAAGCAGCAACCCTGAGGTTTGCGCCTATCAATTGTCCTGTCCCAGATTTGCACGGGGGTAGCAGGGGCTACAAACCGGAATGCTAAGCACTATATGGCTGTGGCCACACTGGTGAAATGGGATAGAATGACTGTTCCATTGCCCCCTGTAGAAATTTGCTGGTTGTCATCGCAAATGGGCAAAAGACAAGAACATTGCCCTTTTTTTCACAAGCTTGGACAAAAGTTCATCCTTGTGATACTCCTCTGTTTTATCTGCTATGTCACTGTGAGAATATTTCCTCGCCATTTTTTATCTTCAGGTCAATGCTTGAACAGCTGATTAGTAGAAGCAGCTGTGCCACGTTAGGTTTGAAGCAATACTGAACAAGGACTTGCATGCTGAGGAGCACTCTGCAGTGCACCTCCAAAGATGTCTAAATCATTGCATTTGACAGAGTTAAAGTGAGCGATTCCCCATACCGGAGTTGAACCCGGCCGCCTGGGTGAGAACCAGGAATCCTTACCGCTAGACCATATGGGAAAGATGTCCAAATAGTCTACATCAGAATAACAAGAGGAAAAATACGACACATGATAACACATCAACACAGGAACAATAAGCGCATTCCAATCTTTTATTTTTCTCTCCTTTCAACTCGACCACACGCCTGTCCCAAAAATTGACCAGTCTTTTATTGGCTGAAAAGTTTAAAGGAAAGAGCGTCTACATGTAGAGTGAAAAAGCCCGACTGTCTATGCCCCGGCCGACAGTTGGGCAATCCTGAGATGGAGGCCTGATGGACATGCCTCGTACTTCAAACTTTTTAGCCTTATAAGGGCCAAAATGAAAACCTACAAGGTTGGACTGTCCTGCCCACAAGCTTAGGTTTGTCATACTGTTGAAGTGCTTGAGTCAAAAACTCACCTTCCCATATCAGGAGTCAAATTAAGGCTGCCTTGGTGAGGACAAGGTATCTGAATCCCTTGACCTTCAAGTAGTTTAAGTGCTAATTACAGTGGAATCATTTGTGTAACACTAGTATTGAAACAAAGCATGACAAGGTGCTGGATTGCTGGGACTGACCTGTATTGATAATAATGTAGAGTTTTCTTCAGGCGAACTGAGTGAGTCAAAACCATGTGTTTGCACAAGTGGAAGGTACGGCAGAAAAAGTGCGGATAAAACGAGCGCCCTCTTTTCAGTCCACTCGGGAGAATCGAGTCGCCAGTCAGAGCATCGAGTGCCGTGGCCCGGATTCGATTCCATCGCAAATGGGCAAAAGACATGAACATTGCCCTTTTTTCACAAGCTTGGACAAAAGTTCATCCTTGTGATACTCCTCTGTTTTATCTGCTATGTCACTGTGAGAAAATTTCCTCGCCATTTTTTATCTTCAGGTCAATGCTTGAACAGCTGATTAGTAGAAGCAGCTGTGCCACGTTAGGTTTGAAGCAATCCTGAACAAGGACTTGCATACTGAGGAGCATTCTGCAGTGCACCTCCAAAGATGTCTAAATCATTGCATTTGACAGAGTTAAAGTGAGCGATTCCCATACCGGGAGTTGAACCCGGGCCGCCCGCGCGGGGGGCGAGAATTCTTTAGCTAAAACGCCCTAAACCGAATCCCATTCATTCTCTATGGTAGTCCTAAACCACTACGGATGCAATATACTTTTGGCCACTACGGCCTTGTGGCGCTGTTCTGAGTTTTTTAATACGCGCTCAATTTTAAATCTTCCATTCTGCGAGAACTTCTGCGGAGATGACAGAGAATTTCAGCGTCTCCCTTCGAAGTTATTCCTCCTCAGCTTTTCATTGGAAAAAGGTAAAATTAATGGTTTGAGAAACATTTCGTAACAAGAAGAAACGTTTACTATCATATCACCTAAAGTTTACAAATAGACAGTAATTTTTTTTTAATTGTTCGCTGCTAATATACATTTATTTGACAGAGAACCGGCTTTTCTCTCCAAGGTACGTTTTGTGTAACTGTATGTTAAATTATGAATGAACTTGATGATATTTTTGATGTATGTTTATTTTGTGAAGTAATATAATTTCTTTTCAACTCCATATATAGTGGCATTACTTTGGCGTCATCAATTACAGCTCTGCTTGTTTTTACTAAAATAAATGTTTATGGCTTAGTGATAACATGACTACGTAAATACTGAGTGAATTTTATTATTTAATGTATTCCTGTAAATCGTTTTCTTTCCCAGACATGAATTGATTTTTTTTTTTGTGGGTATGATTCTCGCAAAGTTGTGTTGGATATTTAAATTGTGTTACTTGTTTGGCGTTACATAAGCAATGTTTGGACGTTTTTGACTCCTTTGTTGTGAACTTCAAGCATGATCTGCTTAACACTTTTCCTGACCCCTCACCCTTCACCAACATTTGACCCTACACATGATCTACACAGACACACATAGACACAAGAGTATACACTTACCCTGCTTCTACCAACTCCTCTTAGCTCCCCCCCCCCCTAGACTTAGGGATTTTCCACTCCTGTTGTCACCAACCTCCCCCACCCTTGTACACACACACCTGGATAGACATCAGTGGGCCTCATTCCAACCCCCTGTGTTTCTCTCACCTCTGCCGACCCCTCCCACACCCTGCCAGTGATTTTCTACTCTTGTTGGCTACCCCCACTGTTCTCTCTCTCTCTCTCTCACACACGCGAGCACACACACAAGCGCGCGCGCACACGCACACGCACGCACGCACGCGCGCACACACACACGCACGCACGCACGCGCACACACACGCACACGCGCACGCACGCGTGTACGCACGCACACATGCACAGACACACACATACTCACAAATCCAGGCCTAATAATAATAAATATGCATAATAAAATAGCATAGTTCAAATTAAATACATTTTTGGTGCTTTTAAGTTTGTTACAGGTCAAGATGCAGCGGAAGGTGATGTTCTTCCCTGGGAAAATCCAGGTTGCGTTCCGCAAGGGACCGCTTGGGTTTCTCCTACAGAATCCATCTGAAGAGGCCCACCGCATCAAAGATGACCCCGCTCTGCAGGACAAGTCTGCTCCCACAAGGGCAGCCCTGGTGTGGCAGAACGCCCTAGCTGTGGTCCGTCAGAGAGGAGGGGATGCATCTGACAGGAAGGAGGTGCTTGGTGACTGCGTCCTGCAGTTCGGGAAGTATAAAGGAAAGTGTTTCCGATGGCTGTTGGAAAATGATGTTGGATACACTGTGTACCTCATCAAGAGCCACGAAAAAGAGGAGGTCTTTATGGCTGAGGGGCATAGCAAGGACAGCTTACTGTCGTTTGTTGATTATGCTTCGAGCTTTCCAGAGATCCAGGCCCTTCTGGAGTATGAGGGAAGTGTGGTGCGTGCCAATCCTGCCACACCAGACGACGAGCAGCTGGTTGGCTTTGGCACCCGGGCCAAGAGCACCTGGAAGGAGGTCTGGGATGGACGTGCTGATGGTTATGCTGACTTCATCATGGGGAAGAGCTGTGTTCCAGGAACCCGCATGTTTAAGCTGCAGCAATATCTGCGCAAGAGGCAGCAGTCTGCCACACCTGCCATGCCAGCGAAACCCGCCGAAAAGGCCGCAGCTCAACCCCTGGGTGTGTGTTATTGACAGTTGCCATGTGTTGTCATTCAGTTATTGCTTTTGTGCATCCAAATTCAATCATATCTGTGCTACAGAGATGGAAGAGGACGTGGAGCTGGAGAAGGCCATGCTGAGCATCTCACCCACTGAGCTTCAAGAGCAGAGCTGTTAGTAAACTGTTACACACGCTGAGTGTTATTCTGAGTGGTAACTTCATCTATAATATCAGATGTATTCTCTTTAAATGCATTCATTTCTAACTCGTTCTTTGCATTTGTGTGTGTGTGTGTGTGTGTGTGTGTGTGTGTGTGTGTGTGTGTGTGTGTGTGTGTGTGTACCAGTTGCTGTGCCAGGAGCAGCAGCCGAAGCAGCTGCAGCATCTGCTCTGCCAGGAGTGTCACAGAGAGCAAAGACAGGTTTCTCAATAACAGGGTTCAGGACCGGAGTTCATATGATGAATTGTTCTCCTAAACTGAACTTTGACTTTTATAACGATCTGTGTTCTGGCCATGTTCCGGCCATGTTCCTCTAACATTATGGTTCTAAGCTGCCATACTAACCTGTCCTGAGGACTATGAATTGATTCGTGCCATGATGAACTGATTCAAACCGCAACAAGGGTAAGTATGCTCTCTTTGTTTTTTGCCTTTGCATACTGAGTTTGAAAAGCAACAAAGCCATTTGGCACTAACACTTTAATGCCCGCATGTTTGATGTGTATTGCTCCTCCTGCTTAGGCTACTAAATCAGTAGTATTAATAAAACAGGTGGGTGTGTGCGTGTGCGTGTGCGCGCGCGTGTGTGTGTGTGTGTAGGAAGGGCGGGGTGGCTAACACTTGATTTGCGACGCTGTGAGAAGCAGGAGAAGTAAGAGCATGGGTTATGAGTTCATCCTAACATTCATATGCTTTGTGTATTTATTAATAACTAAAGTTTGACCGTTGCAGTTCCGTCTGAGGCCCTGTCCAGGGCTCCTCCAGTCGGTGTACGGCAGGCATCAACAGTTGATGGTAAGCCACGCTTGGTGTGATAATAAGGTTAATACATTATTAATGCATCAGTTATTACACAAATGATATAATAGATTTGTTTACTGTTTTTATTAGCTCCAGTCACACCGAGTGTGAAGAGGAAGACCACATTGCCACTGCCTCCTGAGCTCGCGTTCCTTGCTAAGGAGGAGACTGATAAGCCCGAGAGGGTTGTGAGGCCGGAGTCGACTCAAGGTGTGTTTCCCTCTTTCCTCTTGTCTATAGACCTGGTGTATGATGACAAATGATGTGTAATTATATTTATTGTCAGTTTCACAAGCACATTATATCACTTTCATGCAACCAGTCTTTACAAATGCATCACAGTTAGCCTATGTTCTTTCTCAGGACCCAGTGAAGCCAGTGCTATTGCGGCTCGTCCCAAGCTCAGCAAAGAGGACAGTGGCACACATGGTATGATATAGAGCTTATATATGTTTACCTAATGTGGAATTAAATGCAGACCTCTCTTACACACTCTATACATACTTACCTTGCCCTGTCCATCTTTGCTCTTGTGTCCTCAGCACCGTCAACTACTCCTGCTGCCCAGCCTGCTCATGACCACGACATGGGCAGCTGGAGCTGTGCTCCTCACCAGAAACTCTGGATGAAGACAGAGCTCCAGGACCTTGGGCTGTGGCCTGGGTCCCGCCCAGTGCGTAACCCAAGCAACACCATTTCTCTGTGGCGTCTCCCTCCGCAGCCCGAGCTCATCAACACAGTGGCTGACCTCCCCTCACCAAACTTTTTCCAGCTGCATCCCTTTTTCATCTGGAAGCCTGAGAGTGATGTCATGGCGAGGCTACGGAAAAACTACGTCCTGCCCTGCCTGCATGACTGTGCCCATCCGCAGGTGGTGTCATCTGGTGTGGGCAGACCACGGGTGATTGTCGGCACCAGCGGACAGTATTACATCCTGTCTTCACGGCTCTGCTGCAGGGCCTGTCAGAGGCGCTGGTTTGCAGACAGCCCGCGCTGGCTGGAAAAGCTGCCTAAGCGCTTCACCAACATTCTGCCTGCTTTTCTTACCTACAAAAAAAGGCCATCTGCAAGTCTGTGATGGACGAGCTGCGGCGCACCGGCAAGTCTCCCTCAGACATGGCGAACCAGGTGAATGAACTCATGCACCTCAAGTATGAACGAGCTCACCTGGCCTACTTGCACGCCATCGAAAACATCCGAGATGCAGAGGCAGGCAGGTATGGGTAGCAGAGGACCATCGGCCAGTTTGTCAGAAAGGACAACACGCCACGGGACTTCGGGCCCTTTGATGACCCTAATGGCTGGCGCGGCATCTCTGTGTCCAGCTACTGCCTGACAGACTGTCTGCTTGATGAGTTCAAGCGTCAGGAGCCAGCCATCTCCAAGCTCCTCCAGGGCACATTCGGGCAGGTCCTCAGGTCTGACCACACGAGGAAGGTTGCGAGGAAAGTCACGCTGGCCTCTGGGGTCATGTCCAGCTACTCCATCATGAATGAGAACTGGATGATTGTGTCCTGGGTGATGGTCCAGTCCGAGACGGAGAAGTCCTTGCAGCCCATGTATCAGGGTTTGGCCAAGAGGTACACGGATGCTGGCGTGGACAAGGCTGGTCACCACTGGGTGGACAGGTGAGACTGTTTCCTTCCCACACTTACATTGACATAGAAGTAGTACAGTACAATGTCTTGCCATACTGTATGATACAATGCAATGCAAACACAATATCTGAATTGTTCTCTGTTTTTTTTTCTTCCTCAGGGATTGCTGTGCTCCTTTCAGGATCCAGGACTCCATCCCTGGTGAACATGGCAACTGGGAAGCGTGGAGGACGACTCCCTCCATTGTGGCCTGGGCCACTTCTGGAGAGCTTCAGAACACTTGTGCCTCACGCTCCCATTACAACAGCAACATCGTTGTGAAGCTGGACTTATTCCACTGCCTGAGGCGATTTTCCCGCGAGTGCACCTCGGAGCATCACCCCCTGTACAGCACCTTCTGCCAGATGCTCTCTGCAGCCTTCAGCATTGTGGACCAGGAGGATTTGAAGAGGCTTCAGGGGCGCCCTACGAAGTTCTGTGGGATCTGTCCTGCCACTCCAACAAAGCAACACATCCGTGAGCATTGTAGGACACGGATCCCACCACCCACCGAGCTTCTGGACAGAGCGGAAAAAGTCCTGAGACACTTTCACCTGGCCACGGACCCAGATAATGTCCCTCTGTTTAAGTCGTCCATGCTGAAGACCTGGCGTATCCAGAGGGTCCATATGCTCACTGGCTGCCTGAGTGACCCAGAGCTGTCAGAGGGCATCATGTACAGGTGTGGTGGAATGCTCCAGCTCAACCATGTGCCTGGTGAGGGCGCCAAAGTGCCAGTCTGGATCCCGTCCGAGGCACCTCGCAGCAGGAGGGCTATCACTTCCACCAAGCCCAGTGGATCACCGGCACCCAGGTATCCACCGAGCTTTTCCAGGCTCAGGGTATGACTGGTGTAGCCCGGTGGAACTACCAGCGGTTGGTAGACCTCAAGCAGCCGTCCCTGGTCCTGCCTGCCGTGTTTGATCCAGCTCTCATTGCTGAGTTGAACTCTGCTTCCAGGCAAGTGACTGGACAGGCAAAGTACCCTGCGCTTCGCCTCTCAGACAGGGACACAGGCGAGAGGTTCGGCCTAGAGTACTGTGAGCCAGGCTGCCGTCCAGTCCCTCTGGATTGGGACAAGCAGCGGACTCAGAAGAGAGATGAGGCAGCAGCACTCCCTGTCCGTGTGCCATTCACCCCTTCTGCTCCTGCTCCAGCCCCTCCTCCATCGGTCACAGACCCGGCACCCTCCTCCTGCTGGGCTCCACCCTCTGTCATGTCATCTCCTCCTGCCGCCGTCCAGAAACAGGAGGTCACACTAAAGGAACCTCTGGAGCTTCCAGCCGTGATGGGTAAGTGGTTGTAGCGCGCATAGTTGTTCGTTGTGTTATAATGTTATTGTTGATATCATCTAAATCATGCCTCTTTCCTTTGTGTACCAGAAATCTCACATCCCCTGCGCCTCCCACTACAGTCATCGCCAAGGAGTGCTCGCACTGGGCCCGTCAAGACAGGTGGACGTGTGTTCGTGCTGGACCACACGCGCTGGACACCACCCATGGTTGCAGCCATTGACGGGTTGTTGCAGAAGCATCACGGGGAGAAGGACCTGCTGAAGCTGGTGGATCATGAGTATGCAGAAATGGTCCATCTGTCTGCGGCTGATCCAAACAGCATGCTCCACCCCACCACCAAGCTGCACATATCGCGGTATGTTAAGAGCCGTGCAAAGATGCTCAATACCAGCTCCTCATTAAACACCAGCCCGGAGAAACTCCTTGAGACACAGCAGTTGTGGCACTCCCTGACAGCGGGAAGTGACACAACCAGTGTTCCTGTGGTCACCATGGAGCCAGCTGTGTTTAACCCGCCCACCCCTGTGACAGAGGAGTCTGTAGAGAGGATTGTGGAGGGCATCCTGGAGCGGCAGCAGCAGCAGCAGCAGCAGCAGCCGGAACAGAGGAAAAGGCAGACCAAGACTTGTCTTGCCTGCGGACAGCCCAAGTCTCGCTATGAGACAGATGGATCGTCCATCCACTTTTTTTACCAGCAGGGGCCAGTCCGCTATTTTTACTGTTCCCGGAAAGTCCATCAGCTGTTTGCGGCAGAGGGCCTTTCAGACCCCAAGATGCCCTTTGAGGAGTTTGCCCAGACAGACTTCTTTCAGAGGGAGCTGGACGCCACGAGGCAGCGGGCAGAGGAGCGGTCAGAGAAGAAGAGGAAGAGGCCTGAGACATTCCAACGGCCTGGCCGCCTTTGCAGGTTCTGCCACAGGGAACTGAAGCAGGGACCAAACAGCCCACACATCCACACGGGCTTCCCTGGTGTGGCGGGCAAATACATATACTGCCCCTCCAAGGTGCATGCCTTGTATCGTGGCCAGGGCATGGACAAGGAGATGACCTGGAAGGACTTTCAGAAGTCTCCATTTTATGACCTCGAGAAAAAGCGATGGGCAGAGGAAAGACAATAATCATGTCTCTGTATATATTTAATTGTCATTTAAGTGTTTGCGATAAATGTTCTGTTCTTGTGAAAAGTTATGTGTAGTATTGTAGAGTTATTGTAAAGTTATTTCAGTTGAATTGAGTTTTATCATGAATATATGTTCATATGTACATACATGTTCAACTATATAGAGTGCTCTGTATGTAAGTTTCCTTTAACTTAACAACCGTTCACTTCACTCATTAATGAAGTATTTATGACTGTAAATATATGGAAATTTAGTTATTTACAATAAAGGTTTGTTGTGTTAATACACTTATATTATTCATTTTTATTTATATGAATATATGTTAATATGTATACATTGATTTGCTTATTCTCTCTTACCACAAACTCTTACACCCTTTCACTTTCCCAATCATTCATTGTCATTGTCAACTTTTCACTCACTGACTCTCACACACACACACACACACACACACACACAGACAGACAACCACATCACTGTTATTCACTGTAAAGTTGTGTTGTGCTCACACAGTTACATTTGAGTTGTTTGTTTTTTTCTGTAAATATCTGTGAATATGTTTACATTGATTTGTTCACCCTCACTTAACACAAACTCACCACTCACCCAAACACACACCTACTTGTTCACTCACATACTCGCTCTTACACACACACACACACACAAATCCCTGTTATTCACTGTAAAGTTTTTATACACGTATATTTATTTGAGTGGTTTTTGATGAATATATCTTGAATATGTATAAATTGATTTGTTCATCACTTTCTCAATCATTCATTTTCATTGACACCTTTTCACTCACTCACTCTCTCACACACACACAAACACAGAGGAAACTCATCACTCATCACACTCATGCATACAGAATTTTAAAGATAAATAAAATCAAACTTTGTGAAAGTATTTTCTCTCTTGTGTGCTGTTTCAATAAAGAATAAATGTATTCTAACATTGATTATTGCATGAACACAATAACAATACAGATAATTTCAGACTGACATTAAGTATTAATGCAATATAGTGAGTTTCAACCACTAATGCATATAAAAATACATTATTAATATTACGAGATTCATATTGTACCCTTAAAATTAGCTTCACTCTTCAAAGTCATGTTTGAGAAACCATCAAGGGGGATTCGAACCCCTGCTTTTGAGGAGGTAAGTTAATTATTCATGAGCAGGACAAGCTCGCCTTCGTATTGGCTGGTTCATCAGCGCCAACAATACGCGACTGGCCCCCGCGTGAGAACCAGGAATCCTTACCGCTAGACCATATGGGAAAGATGTCCAAATAGTCTACATCAGAATAACGAGGAAAAATACGACACATGATAACACATCAACACAGGAACAATAAGCGCATTCCAATCTT
The DNA here is from genome assembly GCA_029692085.1 of Gymnothorax javanicus. Taxonomy (NCBI): domain Eukaryota; kingdom Metazoa; phylum Chordata; class Actinopteri; order Anguilliformes; family Muraenidae; genus Gymnothorax; species Gymnothorax javanicus. Next base: position 1,499,369 of record CM056199.1, on the reverse strand, counting down.
TTATTTTTCTCTCCTTTCAACTCGACCACACGCCTGTCCCAAAAATTGACCAGTCTTTTATTGGCTGAAAAGTTTAAAAGGAAAGAGCGTCTACATGTAGAGTGAAAAAGCCCGACTGTCTATGCCCAGGCCGACAGTTGGGCAATCCTGAGATGGAGGCCTGATGGACATGCCTCGTACTTCAAACTTTTTAGCCTTATAAGGGCCAAAATGAAAACCTACAAGGTTGGACTGTCCTGCCCACAAGCTTAGGTTTGTCATACTGTTGAAGTGCTTGAGTCAAAAACTCACCTTCCCATATCAGGAGTCAAATTAAGGCTGCCTTGGTGAGGACAAGGTATCTAAATCCCTTGACCTTCAAGTAGTTTAAGTGCTAATTACAGTGGAATCATTTGTGTAACACTAGTATTGAAAGAAAGCATGACAAGGTGCTGGATTGCTGGGACTGACCTGTATTGATAATAATGTAGAGTTTTCTTCAGGCGAACTGAGTGAGTCAAAACCATGTGTTTGCACAAGTGGAAGGTACGGCAGAAAAAGTGTGGATAAAACAGGCCCTTTTTCAGTCCACTCGGGAGAATCGAGCCGCTACTCAGAGCATCGAGTGCCGTGACCCGGATTCGAACCGGGGTTGCTGCGCCACAACACAGATTACTAACCACTATACGATCACGGCGCACAGTAAAAGGGAGATAGAAAAACTGTTCCATGTCCTGCTCGAGAAACTGGCTTGCCATAGTTGCAAATGTGGAGATGACGAAAACATTGCCTTTTTTCACAAGCTTGAATAAAATTATTCTTTTTATACTGTTCGGTTTCATGTTCTATATCACTGTAACAAAATCTTCTCCTGATTTTTAATCTTCACCTAAAAGTTTGCACAGCTGATTAGTAGAATGGGCCTGGTGTAGAACCTTGCTTATGATAATGGCAAATGTGGAGATGACGAGAACATGAACATTTTTTCACAAGCTTGCACATAAGTACATTTTTGCAATACTGTTCTGTTTGATCTGCCATTTCAATGCGAGAAAATATTTTTGGGATTGCTGATCTTCACGGAAATAGCCGAACTGCTGATGAATAGGATCAGCTGTGCCACATTAGGTTTAATGCAAAAGTTACTCAGGAATTACGCGGTCGGGAAAGCTCTGCAGTGCAGCTTGGAGGACGGCAAAGTTTTCTCAATTCAACGAGTTCAAAATCAGAGATTCCCATACCGGGAGTTAAACCCGGGCCGCCTGGGTGAAAACCAAGAATCCTAACCGCTAGACCATATGGGAAAGGTACCCACTGCACTCTGGAGGGAATAAAATTGGAATACTATGCACGACAATACTTGTTAACACAAGAACGATAGCACATTTCAGTCTTTTATTTTTCTCTCTTTCTTGAAGGTACAGTAGAAAATATAGTTGAACTGTTTACAATGAGCCCCTTCTTTTTGGTCAACATGGGAGAAAGAAGCAGCAACCCTGAGGTTTGCGCTTATCAATTGTCCTGTCCCAGATTTGCACGGGGGTAGCTGGGGCTACAAACCGGAATGCTAAACACTATATGGCTGTGGCCACACTGGTGAAATGGGATAGAATGACTGTTCCATTGCCCCCTGTAGAAATTTGCTGGTTGTCATCGCAAATGTGCAAAAGACAAGAACATTGCCCTTTTTTCACAAGCTTGGACAAAAGTTCATCCTTGTGATACTCCTCTGTTTTATCTGCTATGTCACTGTGAGAAAATTTCCTCGCCATTTTTATCTTCAGGTCAATGCTTGAACAGCTGATTAGTAGAAGCAGCTGTGCCACGTTAGGTTTGAAGCAATACTGAACAAGGACTTGCATGCTGAGGAGCACTCTGCAGTGCACCTCCAAAGATGTCTAAATCATTGCATTTGACAGAGTTAAAGTGTACGATTCCCATACCGGGAGTTGAACCCAGGCCGCCAGGGTGAAAACCAGGAATCCTAACCGCTAGACCATATGGGAAAGTTACCCACTGCACTCTGGAGGGATTAAAATTGGAATACTATGCACGACAATACTTGTTAACACAAGAACGATAGCACATTTCAGTCTTTTATTTTTCTCTCTTTCTTGAAGGTACAGTAGAAAATATAGTTGAACTGTTTACAATGAGCCCTTCTTTTTGGTCAACATGGGAGAAAGAAGCAGCAACCCTGAGGTTTGCGCCTATCAATTGTCCTGTCCCAGATTTGCACGGGGTAGCTGGGGCTACAAACGGAATGCTAAGCACTATATGGCTGTGGCCACACTGGTGAAATGGGATAGAATGACTGTTCCATTGCCCCCCTGTAGAAATTTGCTGGTTGTCATCGCAAATGTGCAAAAGACAAGAACATTGCCCATTTTTCACAAGCTTGGACAAAAGTTCATCCTTGTGATACTCCTCTGTTTTATCTGCTATGTCACTGTGAGAAAATTTCCTCGCCATTTTTATCTTCAGGTCAATGCTTGAACAGCTGATTACTAGAAGCAGCTGGGCCACGTTAGGTTTGAAGCAATACTGAACAAGGACTTGCATGCTGAGGAGCACTCTGCAGTGCACCTCCAAAGATGGCTAAATCATTGCATTTGACAGAGTTAAAGTGTGCGATTCCCATACCGAGAGTTGTACCCGGGCCGCCTGGGTGAGAACCAGGAATCCTTACCGCTAGACCATATGGGAAAGATGTCCAAATAGTCTACATCAGAATAACAAGAGGAAAAAATACGACACATGATAACATATCAACACAGGAACAATAAGCGCATTCCAATCTTTTATTTTTCTCTCCTTTCAACTCGACCACACGCCTGTCCCAAAAATTGACCAGTCTTTTATTGGCTGAAAAGTTTAAAGGAAAGAGCGTCTACATGTAGAGTGAAAAAGCCCGACTGTCTATGCCCGGCCGACAGTTGGGCAATCCTGAATGGAGGCCTGATGGACATGCCTCGTACTTCAAACTTTTTAGCCTTATAAGGGCCAAAATGAAAACCTACAAGGTTGGACTGTCCTGCCCACAAGCTTAGGTTTTATCATACTGTTGAAGTGCTTGAGTCAAAAACTCACCTTCCCATATCAGGAGTCAAATTAAGGCTGCCTTGGTGAGGACAAGGTATCTGAATCCCTTGACCTTCAAGTAGTTTAAGTGCTAATTAAAGTGGAATCATTTGTGTAACACTAGTATTGAAACAAAGCATGACAAGGTGCTGGATTGCTGGGACTGACCTGTATTGATAATAATGTAGAGTTTTCTTCAGGAGAACTGAGTGAGTCAAAACCATGTGTTTGCAAAAGTGGAAGGTACGGCAGAAAAAGTGTGGATAAAACGAGCTACTTCTTTTCAGTCCACTCAGGAGAATCGAGCCGCTACTCAGAGCATCCAGTGCCGTGACCCGGATTCGAACCGGGGTTGCTGCGGGCACAACGCAGAGTACTAACCACTATACGATCACGGCGCACAGTAAAAGGGAGATAGAAAAACTGTTCCATGTCCTGCTCGAGAAACTGGCTTGCCATAGTTGCAAATGTGGAGATGACGAAAACATTACCTTTTTTCACAAGCTTGAATCAAATTATTCTTTTTATACTGTTCGGTTTCATGTTCTATATCACTGTGACAAAATCTTCTCCTGATTGTTAATCTTCACCTAAAAGTTTGCACAGCTGATTAGTAGAATGGGCCTGGTGTAAAACCTTGCTTATGATAATGGCAAATGTGGAGATGACGAGAACATGAACATTTTTTCACAAGCTTGAACATAAGTACATTTTTGCAATACTGTTCTGTTTGATCTGCCATTTCAATGCGAAAAATATTTTTTTTGGATTGCTGATCTTCACGGAAATAGCCGAACTGCTGATTAATAGGATCAGCTGTGCCACATTAGGGTTTAATGCAAAAGTTACTCAGGAATTACGCGTTCAAAAGCTCCGCAGTGCAGCTTGGAGGACGGCAAAGTTTTCTCAATTCAACGAGTTCAAAATCAGAAATTCCCATACCGGGAGTTGAACCCGGGCCGCCTGGGTGAAAACCAGGAATCCTAACCTCCCGCTAGACCATATGGGAAAGTTACCCACTGCACTCTGGAGGAATAAAATTGGAATACTATGCACGACAATACTTGTTAACACAAGAACGATAGCACATTTCAGTCTTTTTTTTTCTCTTTTCTTGAAGGTACAGTAGAAAATATAGTTGAACTGTTGACAATGAGCCCCTTCTTTTTGTTCAACATGGGAGAAAGAAGCAGCAACCCTGAGGTTTGCCTATCAATTGTCCTGTCCCAGATTTGCACGGGGTAGCTGGAGCTACAAAGCGAATGCTAAGCATTATATGGCTGTGGCCACACTGGTGAAATGGGATAGAATGACTGTTCCATTGCCCCCTGCAGAAATTTGCTGGTTGTCATCGCAAATGTGCAAAAGACAAAAACATTGCCCTTTTTTCACAAGCTTGGACAAAAGTTCATCCTTGTGATACTCCTCTGTTTTATCTGCTATGTCACTGTGAGAAAAACTTTCCTGGCCATTTTTTATCTTCAGGTCAATGCTTGAACAGCTGATTAGTAGAAGCAGCTGTGCCACGTTAGGTTTGAAGCAATACTGAACAAGGACTTGCATGCTGAGGAGCACTCTGCAGTGCACCTCCAAAGATGTCTAAATCATTGCATTTGACAGAGTTAAAGTGAGCGATTTCCATACCGGGAGTTGAACCCGGGCCACCTGGGTGAGAACCAGGAATCCTTACCGCTAGACCATATGGGAAAGATATCCAAATAGTCTACATCAGAATAACAAGAGGAAAAAATCGACACATGATAACATATCAACACAGGAACAATAAGCGCATTCCAATCTTTTATTTTTCTCTCCTTTCAACTCGACCACACGCCTGTCCCAAAAATTGACCAGTCTTTTATTGGCTGAAAAGTTTAAAGGAAAGAGCGTCTACATGTAGAGTGAAAAAAGCCGACTGTCTATGCCCCGGCCGACAGTTGGGCAATCCTGAGATGGAGGCCTGATGGACATGCCTCGTACTTCAAACTTTTTAGCCTTATAAGGGCCAAAATGAAAACCTACAAGGTTGGACTGTCCTGCCCACAAGCTTAGGTTTGTCATACTGTTGAAGTGCTTGAGTCAAAAACTCACCTTCCCATATCAGGAGTCAAATTAAGGCTGCCTTGGTGAGGACAAGGTATCTGAATCCCTTGACCTTCAAGTAGTTTAAGTGCTAATTACAGTGGAATCATTTGTGTAACACTAGTATTGAAACAAAGCATGACAAGGTGCTGGATTGCTGGGACTGACCTGTATTGATAATAATGTAGAGTTTTCTTCAGGCGAACTGAGTGAGTCAAAACCATGTGTTTGCACAAGTGGAAGGTACGCAGAAAAAGTGTGGATAAAACGAACCCCTCTTTTCAGTCCACTCGGGAGAATCGAGCAGCTACTCAGAGCATCGAGTGCCGTGACCCGGATTCGAACCGGGGTTGCTGCGGCGACAACGCAGAGTACTAACCACTATACGATCACGGCGCACAGTAAAAGGGAGATAGAAAAACTGTTCCATGTCCTGCTCGAGAAACTGGCTTGCCATAGTTGCAAATGTGGAGATGACGAAAACATTGCCTTTTTTCACAAGCTTGAGTAAAATTATTCTTTTTATACTGTTCGGTTTCATGTTCTATATCACTGTGACAAAATCTTCTCCTGATTGTTAATCTTCACCTAAAAGTTTGCACAGCTGATTAGTAGAATGGGCCTGGTGTAGAACCTTGCTTATGATAATGGCAAATGTGGAGATGACGAGAACATGAACATTTTTTCACAAGCTTGCACATAAGTACATTTTTGCAATACTGTTCTGTTTGATCTGCCATTTCAATGCGAGAAAATATTTTTGGGATTGCTGATCTTCACGGAAATAGCCGAACTGCTGATTAATAGGATCAGCTGTGCCACATTAGGTTTGATGCAAAAGTTACTCAGGAATTACGCGATTCGGGAAAGCTCTGCAGTGCAGCTTGGAGGACCGACAAAGTTTTCTCAATTCAACGAGTTCAAAATCAGAGATTCCCATACCGGAGTTGAACCTGGGCCGCCTGGGTAAAACCAGGAATCCTAACCGCTAGACCATATGGGAAAAGTTACCCATTGCACTCTGGAGGGAATAAATTGGAATACTATGCACGACAATACTTGTTAACACAAGAACGATAGCACATTTCAGTCTTTTTTTTTTTCTCTTTTCTTGAAGGTACAGTAGAAAATATAGTTGAACTGTTGACAATGAGCCCCTTCTTTTTGGTCAACATGGGAGAAAAGAAGCAGCAACCCTGAGGTTTGCGCCTATCAATTGTCCTGTCCCAGATTTGCACGGGGGTAGCTGGGGCTACAAAGCGGAATGCTAAGCACTATATGGCTGTGGCCACACTGGTGAAATGGGATAGAATGACTGTTCCATTGCCCCCCTGCAGAAATTTGCTGGTTGTCATCATGGAAATGTGCAAAAAGACAAGAACATTGCCCTTTTTTCACAAGCTTGGACAAAAGTTCATCCTTGTGATACTCCTCTGTTTTATCTGCTATGTCACTGTGAGAAAATTTCCTGGCCATTTTTTATCTTCAGGTCAATGCTTGAACAGCTGATTAGTAGAAGCAGCTGTGCCACGTTAGGGTTTGAAGCAATACTGAACAAGGACTTGCATGCTGAGGAGCACTCTCCAGTGCACCTCCAAAGATGTCTAAATCATTGCATTTGACAGAGTTAAAGTGAGCGATTCCCATACCGGGATTGAACCCGGGCCGCCTGGGTGAGAACCAGGAATCCTTACCGCTAGACCATATGGGAAAGATGTCCAAATAGTCTACATCAGAATAACAAGAGGAAAAATACGACACATGATAACATATCAACACAGGAACAATAAGCGCATTCCAATCTTTTATTTTTCTCTCCTTTCAACTCGACCACACGCCTGTCCCAAAAATTGACCAGTCTTTTATTGGCTGAAAAGTTTAAAGGAAAGAGCGTCCACATGTAGAGTGAAAAAAGCCCGACTGTCTATGCCCCGCCGACAGTTGGGCAATCCTGAATGGAGGCCTGATGGACATGCCTCGTACTTCAAACTTTTAGCCTTATAAGGGCCAAAATGAAAACCTACAAGGTTGGACTGTCCTGCCCACAAGCTTAGGTTTGTCATACTGTTAAAGTGCTTGAGTCAAAAACTCACCTTCCCATATCAGAGTCAAATTAAGGCTGCCTTGGTGAGGACAAGGTATCTGAATCCTTGACCTTCAAGTAGTTTAAGTGCTAATTACAGTGGAATCATTTGTGTAACACTAGTATTGAAACAAAGCATGACAAGGTGCTGGATTGCTGGGACTGACCTGTATTGATAATAATGTAGAGTTTTCTTCAGGCGAACTGAGTGAGTCAAAACCATGTGTTTGCACAAGTGGAAGGTACGGCAGAAAAAGTGTGGATAAAAGCAGCCCCCTCTTTTCAGTCCACTCGGGAGAATCGAGCAGCTACTCAGAGCATCGAGTGCGTGACCCGGATTCGAACCGGGGTTGCTCTGGCGACAACGCAGAGTACTAACCACTATCGATCACGGCGCACAGTAAAAAGGAGATAGAAAAACTGTTCCATGTCCTGCTCGAGAAACTGGCTTGCCATAGTTGCAAATGTGGAGATGAGCGAAAACATTGCCTTTTTTCACAAGCTTGAGTAAAATTATTCTTTTTTATACTGTTCGGTTTCATGTTCTATATCACTGTGACAAAATCTTCTCCTGATTGTTAATCTTCACCTAAAAGTTTGCACAGCTGATTAGTAGAATGGGCCTGGTGTAGAACCTTGCTTATGATAATGGCAAATGTGGAGATGACGAGAACATGAACATTTTTTCACAAGCTTGCACATAAGTACATTTTGCAATACTGTTCTGTTTGATCTGCCATTTCAATGCGAGAAAATATTTTTGGGATTGCTGATCTTCACGGAAATAGCCGAACTGCTGATTAATAGGATCAGCTGTGCCACATTAGGTTTGATGCAAAAAGTTACTCAGGAATTACGCGGTCGGGAAAGCTCTGCAGTGCAGCTTGGAGGGCGGCAAAGTTTTCTCAATTCAACGAGTTCAAAATCAGAAATTCCCATACCGGGAGTTGAACCCGCCGCCTGGGTAAAAACCAGGAATCCCTAACCGCTAGACCATATGGGAAAGTTACCCACTGCACTCTGGAGGAATATAATAGGAATACTATGCGACAATACTTGTTAACACAAGAGCGATAGCACATTTCAGTCTTTCATTTTTCTCTCTTTCTTGAAGGTACAGTAGAAAATATAGTTGAACTGTTGACAATAGGCCCCTTCTTTTTGGTCAACATGGGAGAAAAGAAGCAGCAACCCTGAGGTTTGCGCCTATCAATTGTCCTGTCCCAAGATTTGCACGGGGGGTAGCTGGGGCTACAAAGAATGCTAAGCACTATATGGCTGTGACTGGCCACACTGGTGAAATGGGATAAGAATGAGTTCTGTTCCATTTTGGACCTAAGTTCATCCTTGCTGGTTTGTCATCGCAAATGTGCAAAAAACAAAACATTGCCCTTTTTTCTGAAGCTGATTAGGACAAAAATGCTTCAGAAGACTTGAATGCTGATTCCAACTCCTACAGTTTACCTGCTATGTCTAAATCATTGCATTTGACAGAGTTAAGGAGCGATTCTACCATTTTTAATTATCTTCTGGTCAAGGAATCATGCACCGCTAGACCAGGGAAAAGATGTCCCAAATAGTCTACATCAGAATAACAAGAGGAAAACATTAACATAACCAAGCAGGATAATGTGAATTCCATTTTCTCTGCATGCTTTCGACCTGCGCACCCAAATTGACCAGTCACCTCGTCCCAAAATAAGACTAAATCATTGCATTTATTACACAGTTAAAATAAGATGATTCCTTATGGAAGAAAGCTTCAAACTTTAGCCTCCTGGGTGAGAACCTAGAATCATGGGCAATCCTAGACCATATGGGAAAGGTTGTCCAAATAGTTAGCCATCAAATTAAAAAACTCGCCTTCCATATCCATGGTTTGTCATATCAAGGCTGCCTTGAAGGACAAATAAACATTTCCAATCTTTTATTTTTCTCTGGAATCATTTCGACCACTAGTATTGAACAAAAAGCATGACAGGTGTCTTTTTGCTTGGACTGACAAAGTATTAAAGCAATGTAGGGTTTTCTTCATGTGTTAACTGAGTGAGTCAAAACCATGTTTGCACAAGTGGAAGTTGGGCAGAAAGATAGTGGATAAAACGGCCCCTCTTTTCAGTCCACTCGAGAATCGAGCCGCTTCAGAGCATCGGCCGTGACCGGATTCAACCGGGGTTGCTAAGGCCTAGCGTTGGACTGTCCAACCACCATAAGATCCAGGTTTGCAAAGGGAAAGATAGAAAACTGTTCCATGTCCTGCTCGAAAACTGCACCTTCCATATCAGAGATGGCGAAACAAAGGCTTTTTCCAAAGCTTGGAAAAATTATTCTTTTTCAGAGTACTGTTCGGTTTTCATGTTCTCTATTAAAAATCTTCTCCTGATTGTTAATCTTCACCTAAACACTGGTATTACGAAACAAAAGCACTTGTAGAACCTTGCGCGTGCAAATGTGGATTGCTGGGACTGAACATTTTTGATAATAATGTAGGGAGTTTTCTGTTTGATCTGCCATTTCAATGCTGAAAATATTTTTAACCATGTCATTTGCACAAGTGGAATAGGATCAGTTGTACTTAGAAAAAGTGTGGATAAAACAGGCCCCCTGGCTACCAGTCCACTCTGAGCATCCAGAGGACAGCAAAATTTCTCAATTCAACAGGTTCAAAATAAGACGGGGTTGCTTGAACCGGGCTTGGGTGAAAACCAGGAATCTAACCACTATCCATATGGGAATGTACCCACTGCACTCTGGAGAATAAATCGGAATACTAACTGTTCCATGTCCTGCTGGAGCAACCGGCAGGCCATAGTTTTCTCTCTTTCTTGAATGTGAAAACATATAGCCTTTTTGTGACAATGAGGTAAAATTGGTCTTTTTATACTGTTCGGTTCCTATTTCTATATCACTGTGACAAAATCTTTGCCACGGGGATTGAAAGCCCGGAATCTTCACCTAAAAGTTTGGCCACAGCTGAAATAGGATAAGATAAGCATTCCATTGCCCCCTGTAGAACCTTGCTGGTTGTCATCGCAAATGTGCAAAAATACAAGAACATGAACATTTTTCTGAAAGCTTTCACATAGAGTTCATTTTTGCAATATGCTCCTCTGTTTTTATCTGCCATTTCAAAAGCGAAAATATTTTTGGGATTTTTTATCTTCAGGTCAATGCTTGAACTGCTGATTAATAAATCCCAGCTGTGCCCGCACGTTAGGTTTGACAATACTGAACAAGGACTTGCATGCTGAGGAGCACTCTTGAGTGCAGCGGAGGGCGTCAAAGTTTTTTCTCAATTCCGCGAGTTCAAAATCGAGATTCCCACACGGAGTTGAACCCTGGGCGCCTGGGTGGAAAACCAGGAATCCCTAACGCTAGACCATATAGGAAAGATGTCCAAATAATCTACATCAAGAATAACAAAAAGAGGAAAAATGACACACTGACAACACCCTCAACACAGGAACAATAAGCGCATTCAATCTTTTATTTTCTCTCCTTTCAACTCGACCACACGCCTGTCCCAAAAATTGACCAGTCTTTTATTGGCTGAAAAGTTTAAAGGAAAGGCGTCTACATGTAGAGTGAAAAAGCCCGACTGTCTATGCCCGGCCGACAGTTGGGCAATCCTGAATGGAGGCCTGATGGACATGCCTCGTACTTCAAACTTTTAGCCTTATAAGGGCCAAAATGAAACCTACAAGGTTGGACTGTCCTGCCCACAAGCTTAGGTTTGTCATACTGTTGAAGTGCTTGAGTCAAAACTCACCTTCCCATATCAGGAGTCAAATTAAGGCTGCCTTGGTGAGGACAAGGTATCTGAATCCTTGACCTTCAAGTAGTTTAAGTGCTAATTACAGTGGAATCATTTGTGTAACACTAGTATTGAAACAAAGCATGACAAGGTGCTGGATTGCTGGGACTGACCTGTATTGATAATAATGTAGAGTTTTCTTCAGGTTAACCGGTGGAGCTCAAAAACCGTGTTTTTACAGAAGTGGAAGGTAACGCAGGTGTGTGGATAAAATCTATAGCCCCTCTTTTCAGTCCACCGAGAATCGAGCCGCTACTCAGAGCATCGAGTGCACGTGACCGGATTGAACCCGGGGTTGCCTTTCGCCGCCTAACATGAGTACCAACCACTATCACGATCACGTTGCAACAGTAAAAGGGAGATAGAAAAACTGTTCCATGTCCTGCGAGAAACTGACACACCGCCTAGTTGCAAATGTGGAATGTGAAAACATTGCACTTTTTCACAAGCTTGAGGTAAATTATTCTTTTTATACTGTTCGGTTTCATGTTCTATATCACTGTGACCAAAATCTTCTCCTGATTGTTAATCTTCACACAAAAGTTTACAGCTGATTAGTAGAATGAATGGCCCAGAACCTTGCTTGCCGTGATAATAAGCAAATGAGATGACGAGAACATGAACATTTTTTTCACAGCTTTTTTTATAAAGTACATTTTTAATACTGTTCTGTTTGATCTGCCATTTCAATGCGAGAAAATATTTTGGGATTGCTGATCTTCACGGAAATAGCCGAACTGCTGATTAATAGGATCAGCTGTGCCATTAGGTTTGATGCAAAAGTTACTCAGGAATTACGCGGTCGGGAAAGCTCTGCAGTGCAGCGGAGGACGGAAAAGTTTTCTCAATTCAACGAGTTCAAAATCAGAGATTCCCATACCGGAGTTGAACCGGCGCCTGGGTGAAAACCAGGAATCCTAACCGCTAGACCATATGGGAAAGTTACCCACTGCACTCTGGAGGAATAAAATTGGAATACTATGCGACAATACTTGTTAACAAAAGAGCGATAGCACATTTCAGTCTTTTATTTTCTCTCTTTCTTGAAGGTACAGTGAAAATATAGTTGAACTGTTGACAATGAGCCCCTTCTTTTTTGGTCAACATGGGAGAAAGAAGCAGCAACCCGGGAGGTTTGCCCTATCAATTTCCTGTCCCAGATTTGCAGGGGTAGCTGGGGCTACAAAGCAGAAGCTAAGCACTATATGGCTGTGGCCACACCTGGTGAAATGGGATAGAATGACTGTTCCATTGCCCCCTGCAGAAATTTGCTGGTTGTCATCGCAAATGTGCAAAAGACAAGAACATTGCCCTTTTTTCACAAGCTTGGACAAAAAGTTCATCCTTGTGATACTCCTCTGTTTTATCTGCTATGTCACTGTGGAAAATTTCCTGGCCTTTTTTTATCTTCAGGTCAATGCTTGAACAGCTGATTAGTAGAAGCAGCTGTGCCACGTTAGGTTTGAAGCAATACTGAACAAGGACTTGCATGCTGAGGAGCACTCGGGGCGTGCACCTCCAAAGATGTCTAAATCATTGCTTTGACAGAGTTAAAGTGAGCGATTCTCCGGGGAGTTAACCCGGGCCCCTGGGGAGAACCGGGAACCACCGCTAGACCTAGGGAAAGATCCCCAAATGTCTACTCAGAATAAAAGGGAAAAAAAAATTTGCACATAAAACATATCAACAGGAACAATAAGCGTTTCCCAAATTTTTATTTTTTCCTTTCAACCGACCACCCCCTTTCCCAAAAAAATTGACCGTTTTTTTATTGGGGAAAAATTTAAAAGGAAAAAGCGCCTGTAAAAAAAAAAGCCCGACTGTTTCCCCCCCCGACAGTTGGGCAACCCTGAATGGGGGCCTGAGGGACATGCCTGTTTTCCTTTACCCTTTAAAAAGGGCCAAAATAAAACCAAAAGGGTTTGGGACTGTCCCCCCGGGGGTTTTTCATACTGGAAGGTTAGTAAAAAAACCCCCCTATCAGGAGTAAAATTTAAAGGGTCCTTTGAGGACAAGGATCTGAATCCTTTACCTTCGTATTTAAGGGCAATTACAGGGGGAACATTTGTGAAATAGTATTGAAACAAAATGAAAAGGGTGCTGGTTTGGGGTACCGTAGATAAAAATGGGGTTTTTTCAGGCGAATGGGATCAAAACCATGTTTTTGCACAATGGGAAAGGCGGCAAAAAAATTTTGGAAAAAAAACCCCCCTTTTTTTATCCACTGGGGAGAATGACCCCTTCTCGAGCATCGACCCCGGACCCGGGTTAACCCCGGGGGTTTCCCCCGCGAACAACCCCTACTCCGGCCCATAAAGGGGGATAAAAAAACTGTTCCATGTCCCTTTGGGTTTGGCTTTGTTCAAATTGGGAAGGAAAACATTCCTTTTTTTACAAGTTGAGTAAAAATTCTTTTTTTTACGTTGGCATTTTCCCATATCACGTGAAAAATCTTCTCCTGATTGTTTAACTTCCCCAAAAAATTTTCCCATTAGTAGAATGGGCCGGTGGGAACCTTTTCAGTAAGGCAAAGGGGAATGGGAACATGAACATTTTTTTAAAGCTTGCACAAAAATACTTTTTTTCAATACTGTTCGTTTATTCCTTTTTAAGCGAAAAATATTTTTGGGATTGCTGTTTTTACGGAAATGAACTGCTGTTAAAGGATCAGCTGGCCATTTGGGTTTGATAAAAAGTTATGGGAAATTTAAAACCGGTGGGGAAAGCCCCATCATTGGGGGGGGGAAAAAATTTTCCCAATTCCGGTTCAAAATCAGAGATTCCCCCCGGGAGTTAACCGGGCCCCCGGGGGGCCGAACTAACCGCAACCAGGGGGAAATTACCCTGCACTCTGGGGGGGAAAAAATTTGGGGAAACTACCCCAACAATCTTTTAACAAAAAAACATAGCACATTTCAGTTTTTTTATTTTTTTTTTTCTTGGGTCGAAAAAAAAAGTTGAACTGTTGCAATCCCCCTTTTTTTTGGTCAACATGGGAAAAAAAACGAACCCTGATTTTGGCCTATCAACCCCTGCCCCCAGATTTCCCAGGGGGGTAGGGGGGCAAAACGAATCTAACCCACTTTTTTTCCCCACTGGTGAAAGGGGATAGAAGGGCTTTTCCCTTTTCCCCCCTGCAGAAATTTGCGGGGTTTTCACCCCAAAAATGCAAAAGACAAGAAATTTTTTTTTTTTTCCAAAACGGGCAAAAGTTCACCCTTTTATACTCCTCTGTTTTTCTGCTATGTCACTGTGAGAAAATTTTGGCCATTTTTTATTTTTAGGTCAATGCGAAAAGCTGATTAGTAAAACAGCTTCCCCGTTGGGTTTTAAGCAATCTGAAAAGGACTTGCTGGGGCACTCTGCAGTGCACCTCCAAAGATGTCTAAATCATTGCATTTGCAGATTTAAAAATAACGATTATCCCGGGAGTTAAACCCCGGGCCTGGGTGAAACCAGGAATCCCCCCCGCTAGACCATATGGGAAAGATGTCCAAATAGTCTACATAAAGAATAACAAGGGGAAAAATCGACACATGATAACATATCAACACAGGAACAAAAAAAGCGCTTTCCCAATCTTTTATTTTTCTCCCTTTCAACCCCCCGCCCTGCCCCAAAAAATTGACCAGTCTTTTATTGGAAAAAAAATTTAAAAAAGGGAAAAGCGTCTACATTAAAAAGTAAAAAAAGCCCGACTGTCTATCCCCCCGGGCCCCGACAGTTGGGCAATCCTAAATGGAGGCCTGATGGACACCTCGTACTTCAAATTTTTTAGCCTTAAAAGGGGCCCAAAATGAAAACCTACAAGGTTGGACTGTCCTGCCCACAAGCTTAGGTTTGTCATCTGTTGAAGTGCTTGGTAAAAAACTCACCTTCCCATATCAGGAGTAAAATTTAAAAGGGCTCCTTGGTGGGGGAAAAATTATCTGAACCCCTTGACCTTCAAGTAGTTTAAGTGCTAATTACAGTGGAATCTTTTGTGTAACATAGTATTGAAACAAAGCATGAAAAAGGTGCTGGATTGTGGGACTGACCTGTATTGATAATAATGTAGAGTTTTCTTCAGGGAACTGAGTGAGTCAAAACCTTGTTTGCACAAGGGGAAAGGGTGGGCCCAGAAAAATGGGATAAAAAACCCCCCTTTTTTTAGCCCCTTTTGGGGAGAATCGGGGGCCCTCCCCAAACATCGGTCCCGTGCCCGGGAAACCGGGTTTCGCCCCCTGGGGGAGCCCAACCACTACGACCCGGCCACAGTAAAAAGGAAAGAAAAACTGTTCCATTTTAAAAAAGGAAACTGGCTTGCCATTTTCCCCAAAATTGGAGAGGAAAAACTTGCCTTTTTTCAAAAAAGCGGTAAAATTATTCTTTTATCTTTTGGTTTCATGTTCTTTTCCTGTGAAAAAAATCTTCTCCTGATTGTTAATCTTCCCCCAAAAAAGTTTGCCAGCTGATTAGTAAATGGGCCTGGTGTAGAACCTTGCTTATGATAATGGCAAATGTGGAGATAGCAAAGAACATGAACTTTTTTCCTAAGCTTGCACATAAGTACATTTTTGCAATACTGTTCTGTTTGATCTGCCATTTCAATGCAGAAAATATTTTTGGGATTGCTGATCTCCCGGGGAAATAGCGAACTGCTGATTAATAGGATCAGCTGTGCCACATTAGGTTTGATGAAAGTTCTCAGGAATTGGGGTGGAAAGCTCTGCAGTGCAGGCTTGGAGAGGCAAAATTTTTTCCCCAATTCACTGAGTTCAAAATCAGAAATTCCCATACCGGGAGTTGAACCCGGGCCCCCTGGGTGAAAACCAGGAATCCAAACCCGCTAGACCATATGGGAAAGTTACCCACTGCACTCTGTAGGGAATAAAATTGGAATACTATCCGACAATACTTGTTAACACAAAACGATAGCACATTTCAGTCTTTTTTTTTTTCTCTCTTTCTTGAAGGTAAAAGTAAAATATAGTTGAACTGTTGACAATAGGCCCTTCTTTTTGGTCAACAGGGGAGAAAGAAGCCAACCTGAGGTTTCGCCTATCAATTGTCCTGTCCCAGATTTGCCGGGGTAGCTGGGGCTACAACCGGGAAAGCTAAGCACTATATGGCTGTGGCCACACTGGTGAAATGGGATAGAATGACTGTTCCATTGCCCCTGCAGAAATTTCTTTGGTTGTCATCGAAATTGCAAAAGACAGAACATTGCCCTTTTTCCAAGCTTGGACAAAAGTTCATCCTTGTGATACTCCTCTGTTTTATCTGCTATGTCACTGTGAGAAAATTTCCCGGCCATTTTTTTTCTTCAGGTCAATGCTTGAACAACTGATTAGTAAACAGCTTCAAAGCAGTTAGGTTTGAGCAATACTTGAAAAAGGACTTGCATGCTGGGAGCACTCTGCAGTGCACCTCAAAGATGTCCCAAATCATTGCATTTGACAGAGTTAAAGTGAGCGATTCCCATACCGAGTTGAACCCGGCCGCCTGGGTGAGAACCCGAATCCTTACCTAGACCATATGGGAAAGATGTCCAAATAGTCTACATCAGAATAACAAAAAAGGAAAAATACGACACATGATAACATATCCCAAAGGGAAAAATAAGCGCATTCCAATCTTTTATTTTTTCTCTCCTTTCAACTCGACCACCGCCTGTCCCAAAAAATTTACCAGTCTTTATTGGCTGAAAAGTTTAAAGGGAAAGCGTCTACATGTAGAGTGAAAAAACCCACTGTCTATGCCCGGCCGACAGTTGGGCAAACCTGAATGGAGCCTGATGGACATGCCTCGTACTTCAAAATTTTTATTATAAGGGCCAAAAAGAAAACCTACAAGGTTGGACTGTCCTGCCCACAGCAGGTTTGTCATACTGTTGAAGTGCTTGAGTCAAAAACTCACCTTCCCATATCAGAGTCAAATTAAGGCTTTGGTGAGGACAAAAGGGATCTGAATCCCTTGACCTTCAAGTAGTTTTAAGTGCTAATTACAGTGGAATCATTTGTGTAACACTAGTATTGAAACAAAAGCATGACAAGGTGCTGGATTGCTGGGGGTGACCTGTATTGATAATAATGTAAGTTTTTTTAGGCAACTGAGTGAGTCAAAAAACCCTTTTTTGCACAAAAGGGGAAGGTCGGCAAAAATGGGATAAAAAGAGCCCC